>JAFIRS010001053.1:0-137500 GCA_018342105.1 Gonioctena quinquepunctata
CCTTGTTGAATTCCTCACAAAGTATTGTACCCTTGACGTACTTCCCGGATAAATGTGCACATCTTTGATTTCATCTTCATCGAAGCAAACATTCAAATCATAGACTGTAGCATGGAGGACATCTTGACTCAAAGCATTCAAGTAGGAGTTCAATCTCTCGATGGCTGTATTGATGTCCACGGCTTCCGTCCAACATTGACTCGAGTAATGCATCCACATATTGAAAACTGAAACGAAAAAAAGAATTGTTAATATATTCCATTGATATTCAAATAATTTTACTTACATCAGAAAAATGTGATGCTCCAAATATAGTACTTCTACACTGAATGTTATTTTTTTAATGGAGAAATATCTATATTCAACATAAAATCACTATATCCAACTATTAACATATAAAACAATATTATCATTTAATGTAGTTGAATTCTACTAGAGGACGAGTTCTCAAACTCCTGCTACTTGTGGACTCTGACCCAAATATGTTATTGTATATTTGAAATCTGAAGCATTTATGCAACTGACATCGTCCGCATTGAATTCATCCGAAATACTTTTTGACAACCATGATTTGAATAAAGTATCATTATCATCACGTAATGTCATTAGAATAGATCTCCCATATCGGGTTATACAAATCGTCATACCAAGTATGTTGAAAGCTTTACCGATGGGTAATGATGATATTGGTCTTTGTTCAAAAGCTCCCACCCTCTTTTCAATATTGAAGAATTGATTCTCTTCAAATCTACAACTTTTGGAAGAAAAGACATAGTAAGACTGTATGAAAAATATAGATTATTTCACCTTATAAAAAATACACTCACTGAATTGAGAAACTTCTCGTACTCTGTATTCACTCTGATGATATTATCTAACATCTGATTTCTCATCAACGACTCCACACATTTTTATAAGAGACATCCCCACTCCATTTCCAGTAGATGGGACTGTGAAGGTCATTACGCACTTGAGCATCAACACACTCATCAATACTCGCAGTTCACTCTTAGCTCTCTCACAGGATGAATGCCCTCCTCGCTTGGAGAGTGCAAGGATTCATGAAGGTCATGACTACACAGAATATGTATGCCTACACCACAACATTAGTCAAGGTCAAACAAACATCGAGATCAAATCTTTTGGTTGCCGAAACAAATCCAACATCAAAACTCAAGGTCAAATCTCAAAGTCAAAACTTAATGTTATGAATCTCAAGGTCATATTCAAGGTCAAGTCGAATCTCAAAGTCGACCAAACCCAATATCAAAACTCAATGACAAATCTCAAAGTCAAATCTCAAGGTCAAACACACACATATTGCACACCTGCAACTATTCAAGGTCACACGTGACGTCATAGTGGTGGGGGGAGAGCCAGAACCGGCTTAAATCTCCTACTACCGCAATTACCAGTGGGCCTAACGGTGATCCCAGGGGTTGGAAAAAGGTCTTCAGCCGTGGATGCTGGAGCTGCCTCCAATGTGGTGGACAGATGGGTTGTTTTTCTTACACCTTTCAGGTACAAGACCTTTAAGAGTTTGAAAAATTAACTTTAGTAAGCTTTTTTACTTTAAGCGATTTGACGCAGTGTCGTCCGTATACTTAGCAGGACCGGACCACCCGAATAGGCAGTGAGAAATGTATTTTGGTCTTTTATGGTTTGTCAGCAATGGGACAACTTCATTTAGATATGTGCAAAGTGTTCATCGAACATACTATAGGGCTCGTTTGTGATGCGATTTCGTCAACTGTACCATCTAAAGAGCAGAAAAATTGAATTTATTTGCCACTTGCAAGAGCGTGCTGCGTCTTACATAATATGTGCATGGACGATCTGATTTTCAATGAATTACACCAGAACCTAAATGAAGAAAAATTGGAAAATAAACCGATGATAATGACAGGAATGAAGTTGGTTTGAAGTATAGAGATTATGTAGCTGCCATATTTGATATTTGACCATTGTTCAATTTTGATGACATTGAGTGTGTTTGATAATCTTTCTATTTTCTTTTATTGCATAATTCTACACTATATTTTGATTTAATATTTTATTATAATTCCTGTATTAGTAGAGTAGAAGTAAATAGACTTCAGTACCTGAAGTAGATATAATAAAAATTGAAAACCATAAGGTCTTTTCAACAAAATCTCAAAATAACATTTATATAAATTTGTTTCATGTTTGAGATAAAAATAAATAAATACACAATACATTTATTCCTAATAACACAATAATTTAGTCAGGTACAAAAAGTGTACACAGTTGCGCAAATTGGTCTTGTGAAAGTGGATATATCATTAAACTTTTCCATTATTCTGATTATGAAGACAGTATCCTGTACAACAAAAAGTTGTGGATACAAATCTGAAGATTTCAAATGAATGGAACATTAAAAATTGTTACCACTGATACAAAGATGAGAAAATATTCAATAAAACAACAAAAAAGTTATTATGAAAAAACTTATCCAAAAATATAATACTATATGGATACAAATTCAAAAAAAACTCCATCACACAATGAAAATCATGAACTAAATCTCATATGTAAATATATACACTGACATATGTAAATATATACACTTCAATACTGTTTGACTAGCAACAAGCAATAACTATTCATCACTACCGGAGTAAATCATTGTGCTTTTGTTTTTCTTCCAGCCTATTTTGCAATATTTAGCTTTTCCTTCTCCCTTTTGTCTCTTCTGTCATAAAAAGACCTCATATCAGTTTTAAGCTCTACCAAAATGTCATTACGTTTCTGATATGTGCAGCCAGGAAAACGCTTACGTTTCACTTGTTGGTTATTCGACCTGTGGGGGATTTCGTAACAATGAATATTTGTTCTCATTTTCGGGAATTGAAATGCAGGGGACCACAGTAGAACTTGAAGGTTCTGGTGGTATTCCCCTAAAATTGCATCACTCGATAGGAGTACTGCTGGTCAGATATTTTTCTTTCTTTCAAAAATGTCGTCCATTTTGCTTTCAAATTCAAAGCTTCTCATTTTCACTCTGCCTGTTTTCCTGTTATTGTCAATAACCTTTTTGTATGTCCTATCTAATACTTTGAAACGATTTACGTATTTATTGGAAAAAATTGTGATTTTATATTGATTAGACATTTTTCTTCCAACCAATTCCCATAATTTCTTCATAGATTTCACCTCGAAGGTACCTACTCTCTTTTATGTAATTGGTACAGCTCAAGGAGCTTCCAGAGTTCTTTCTCTATCATAAGTGACCCTTATGTACTCACCTCCACCTGAAATTTTCATAAAGATTGAGAAAAATATTGGTTGGATTTCAATACAATAGGGTTATGTTATTTTCAATTGGTTTCGTGCACGTTTGACAGATGGTTGACATTGGAGGTAAAACAACCTTACTTTTCCGATTTGTTTATGTTGGTGAATTGAACATTTTTACCTATTTCAAAAAGAATTTAGTATTTGGATTACATGTGTTATTGTTTAATTCGTAGATGATCATCCCTTCATATTGTTCTGTTGTGAAATGCAATAAAAATGCATCAAAAGACGGCCGAATACGATTTTTCAGGTAAATTATACATGTTTGTATTTTTGACCCTGTTATCAGAATTCCATCTGCTGTTCTAAGAAATAGAAAACATTGTGAAATCTCCCAGAGAAGGCAAGCAGCCTGGATACATGCCATCAAAGGAAAAGAGTGGTCTGATAAGATAACGAATTATGGTAGAGTTTGTTCCAGACATTTTCTCTCTGGTAACGGAAATATGTTGAATCTATTTAATTTATTTATAATATATTTCAGTGAGTCATGAAGAGATAGCCACGATGAAAATAATATTTCATTTGGCACATTTTAATAAACACGACTTCCTAATATTGTAGGAGAGCCAGCTTCCTTGAGGGAAGAAACCCATCCCGATTGGGTACGATCCATTAATATGGGATATGAAATCAATCATGGCAATAGCCATGTATGTGATAGATATAAAAGATCACAGGTATTTCATATGGATATGATGGTCTGCTGAGGATTTGCTAACCCAAGGATGGAATTTTTCTTTGAATATTTTTAAAGATGGATTTTTGAACGAAGTTCCTTCACGCAGCTTGTGGTAGGTGATGACTGGTAGAAATCGTCACGTAAAAAAAAGCGTTACGACCCCCTCATTAGGGTATGTTGTAGCAATTTATTCAATAAGCTGGCTGCCGAATGAAGTTCAAAGAAGGAATTTATTTGATGAATTATATTTTCTCATTCTAACTTGAAATTCATTGTAGAATATTTGGCTTGCCTTTTTTATGAAATAAATAATTCAACCATTATAAATGTTTTATTTTCGAAAATTATGCATATAATCAACATGATTTTCATCACAAAAACTAATATATATATATATATATATATAATAATAATAATAATAATAATAATAATAATAATAATAACTTCATCAGGGACTAAAAGGACAACTAGTTGTAAGGATGTCAGAGAAAGGAATTTTAGAACAGTTGAAATAAGGGCAAGTTAGTTAGGGCATCAGTATAAAAAATATGGAAAACATTTTATCAATTTTCATTTTCCCCATAAAGTTGTATAAACCAGAAATTTTACAGAATTTTTAAACAATGATACTTCAACTAGAATCTCATGTGAAAAACAAAACTAACATAAATTTGAATGTGAACGTATATATGAAAGGACACATTTGCAACAGGATCTTACGATGAGGAAACAACACTACATGTCGTAAAAACAATTGTCAACTGGGTGTGATGAGACTCTGCAGGGATCAGCTGGCTTATTAGTTGGTGGCATCCAAAATGCTTTTCTGCCAAACGATGTAACTTCCTCCTGTTTTTTATTTTTTTATTTAAATAAATCGCATCAACCTAGAAGGTTATTAGCGAGCGTAACTTGATAGTATTACATGTCATTAAGAGATTGGTTACATGTTTTTGGCAATGTCTATAGTGTTTATAAAAAGTATGATGTCACTAAATACACATTGTGGGCCGAGTAAGGAAATTAATGATCCTGCGATATTGCAGGTGTTTCTTTGTGGGGCGAGTAGAGGGCATTCTACGAGAAGGTGTTTGATGGTGGTCTTCACGTTGCAAGTTTCACATATTGGTTCAGGACTTTTATCGAGTAGATATTCATGAGTGAGGCGTGTGTGGCCGAGGCGCAGGCGAGTAAGATGAACTTGATCTTTTCTGTTTCTGGGAAGAGATTTCCACGGTTTCACTGAACTTTTCACTTCGCGTAGTTTCGCGGTAGTGGCATGCCATTTTCCTTGCCATGCTGTTTCTAACGAGTTCTTGATTGTATTTCGAATGTCACTTATCACTGTTTGTGTCACTGTTTCGGAGTTTTCGCTGTTTATGGCTTCTTTTGCTCTCTTGTCTGCTTCTTCGTTTCCGGGTATTCCTACGTGTGATGGTATCCAGACGAATTCAATTTCTTTGGTTTTCATTTTTGCTTCATGGAGTTCTTCTTTTATTTTGAGTGTTAGTGGGTTGGTGAGGTACAACTGTTGAATTGATTCGAGTGAACTGAGGGAATCAGTAAGAATGAGAAATTTCATGTCATCAGAAGTGTTGATGAACATGATGGCACGGTAAATGGCATATAGTTCACCATTGAATACAGAGCATGAGTTGGGGAGTTTAAACTGTAATGACATGTTGGGTCCTATGAATGCTGCTCCTGTGCCTTCGCTCGTTTTCGAAGCGTCTGTATATAGGTTCACAAAGTCTTCATGGTTCTCCAATATTAGACTGAGTTCGTTTTTGATTAGTGTTGGATTGGTTGAGGTGTTTGTGACATTTTGGTTTAGGTAGTGTCCATGGAGGGGGAGGGTTGAATTTGATGGGATAACATTGTGGTAGTGTTATTTTTGTTTGGTTGATGTAGGTCCTTGTTCTCTCCTAAAAAGGTTTGGTTGTTCTTGGTTTGTTCTCAAAGAGCTGACTACATTTGCTGGGTATGGTGTTCTCCCGAGTGGGGTGTGTTAGGTATCCTCTCAGCTTGGCAGCATAGGTTAGGCTCAGTAATATCCTTCTATCTTGCAGAGGTGGTTCTCCAGCTTCACAATGAAGACTTTCGGTTGGTGTTGTGCAGAAGGCTCCTAAAGATATACGTAGTGCAGAGTTCTGTATAGTGTCAAGTTGCTTCAGTAGTGATTTGTTTGCTGACGAGTATGCTATTGAGCCATAGTCCAGTTTAGAGCGTATCAGTGTTTTGTTGAGCGTAAGAAGTGTTTGCCGATCAGCTCCCCAGTCCTTGTTAGCTAGAGTTTTTAAAAGATTGAGTCTTTGGTGACATGATGATATGAGATTCTTTAAATGTATTTTCCAGTTCAATTTCTGGTCGAAGGTCATGCCCAGGAAATGAATATATGGTTCGGATTTAATGTTCTGGTTGTGGAGCATGAGAGGTGGGAAGGTCTGGATGTTTTTCTTAGAGAATAGTATGCTGCGTGTCTTAGTAGTGGAGAATTTGAATCCGGAGTCATTTGACCATTGTTCTAAGTCTGTGATAGCTCTTTGAGTCATAAGAAATAAAGTGTCCAAATTTTTGCTTTTTCCATATATCACAAGATCGTCGGCATATAAACGTCCTTTCAATGGAGATTTGAGGTTTGTCAATATGTCATTTATAGCAATGATGAAGAGGGTAGGGCTTATGACAGAACCTTGTGGAATTCCATTTTCGAAAGCCATTCGACTAGATAATAATCCGTTCGTTTTTACTTCAAAGCTTCGGTTGGAAAGGAAATTCTTTATAAAAGATAGACAGTGTCCTTGTATTTTCCAGGATTGGAGTATGCGGGTAATACGATTCTGGGAAACCGTGTCGAAAGCTCTTTCGATGTCGAAAAATACTGACATTTTTGTTTCATAGCGAATGCCTTATGGACTTCGCTTTCTAGGTCGATGACGTTGTCGATTGTGGATCGGTATTGTCTGAAACCACTTTGTTCTGGAGTAATTAAATTGAATCGTTCCAGGGTCCATAGTAATCTTTTATTTATGATTTTTTCCATCAGTTTACACATGGCACAGGTGAGTGATATTGGTCTCTAAGATTCTGGGTCCATTTCCAATTTTTTCATCTTCAGGATGGGTATTATCATTGATTGGGACCAAATCGTGGGAAACTCGTGATTAGTCCAAATCATGTTGAATAGTCGAAGGAGGTGTACATGAGCGCCTCGTGGAAGGTTTTTGGGGAAAATCACTGGGATTTTGTCTGGTCCTGGGTTCGTTTCACGAAAAGTAAGTAATGCTTCCTCATATTCATTCATAGTGAGAGGTAGGTTCAGCATGTTGTCTTCATCGATTCTAGTGATTTTGCCTTCCGGGTTTGTAGTTCTATCGATCAGAGTGTGATTAGGGTCATTGTATTCTGTGTGTGATCTATCTCTGTATGTTCTAGCCAGTTCTTCTGCAATTTCATGGTCGTCAGAGATTGTGCCTTCGGTTGTCTGTAGAACTTTGATTTTGTCGAGATTGCTCAAGCCAGAAATTCTCCTAACTTTTCGCCAAATCTCTGTCATTGGAGTCGTACTGTTTATGGTTGATACGTACTTCCTCCATGACTGGCGCTTTGACTGTTTCACTTCGAGTCTTGATTCTGCTCTTAGCTCAACGAATTCCAGACGATTTTCCATAGTTTTGGTTCGTTTGAATTTGTTGAAAGCTATCTTACTTCTTTTGATCGAGTTCTCACATTCATGGTTGTACCATGGAACTGTTTTGTGGTGGTTTACATACGATGTTTTCCCAATTGATGCTTCGGCGGCTCGTGTAATGATAGTGATAAAGTTATCTAGCGACTCGTCGATATTTGGAGATATTATACATGAGTCCATGTTCGAGTCTATGAGTTCAGAAAATTGGTTCCAGTTTGCTGTTTTGAGATTCCATTTGGGGGTATGGATATAGGCGTTAGTGTTTGTTCCATAGTTGGATATTATGAGGGGATAATGATCACTGGTATAAGTATATTCCACTGATCACTGTTATAAGTATATTCCATTCTGTCCCAGGATAGTTTAGTAATCAGACTGGGGTCGCATAGTGTTAAGTCAAGTAGTGTAGATTCCCCAGTTTGAACGTTGAATCTTGTAGGTCTGCCATCGTTCATGACGGATAAATCCAAATGTTCCAAGATTTCTTCAATAATGCGACCTCTAGAATCTGTGTAACGTGAGCCCCATAAGAAGTTGTATGCATTGAAGTCACCGGCAATGATCCGGGGTTTAGGGATTTGTTCTATCAAGTGTATAAGGTCTTGTTTTTCTATTGTTTCTCCAGGTGGAAGGTATATACTGCATATGTGCATGACTTGTTACAGCAACTGCTTCGATGTTACTATTGATTCGAATTTGTTTTGCTTCTAGTGATTTTTTTACCATACTTGCCACACCTCCACTCGCTCTTCGTCGATTGTTTCGATTTTTATAGAAGGGTTGGAAATTTCTCAAGATGTCTTCCTTTTCTTGTTTGCAATTTGTTTCTTGTGAACATATTATTTCTGGGTTTTGTTAAGACATGATTGTTTGGAGCATTGGGAGGTTGTTATAAAAGCCGTTGATGTTCCATTGTAGTATCGATGAGATTGAGCTCGTGAAAGTCGCCATTTTATTGGAGTGAGGTGGAGTACTAAGATATTG
Source organism: Gonioctena quinquepunctata (assembly GCA_018342105.1). Lineage (NCBI taxonomy): Eukaryota > Metazoa > Arthropoda > Insecta > Coleoptera > Chrysomelidae > Gonioctena > Gonioctena quinquepunctata. The sequence continues at coordinate 8,676 of JAFIRS010001053.1, forward strand.
TTTTTGGTTAGAATAGGTCTTGTGAAGAGTCACTCTCCAAGTCAGATGGAATATTGCCCTGTGTTTCAAGTTGTAGGTGGTTCAGTAGTTTCTTTTTTAGCTTGGTACATCTAGTTTTGATTGATCTTTCTTTGAGGTAGGGATATATTTTTGTAAGCATATCAACTAAGGCAGTCAAATCTGTAGTATAGTTCTTGATTATGCTGATAGGTTCTGCTGATCCATAGGTATTGTCGAGAAGATCAGTAATTTGTGTAAGGTCGACTATGAACGGGGGTAATTGTTCGTCTATAAAACGCTTTGCTGACTCTGCTAGTTTGTTGGATGGGGTGTTACCTTTATTATTTTTGTATTTTTTGTTGTTATGCATTTTGTCTGCTGGTTTGGCGAAAGGATTCTGAAATTCTTCAGGTACTGTTGTAATAGGAGGGGTGAGAATTTCGTCGCGGCATCTTTTGTTATTTCCAGCCTGTGTTGGTGATTCTTCTGTGGAGGGTTCGTGTTGGTCTTCAGGCTTTCTAGGAGTTTCTTGCATATCTTGGTGGTCATGTGAGCTAGCAAGTGCAGATGGGATTTCGTTTGGTTGTTGGGTTGTGGGGCGGTTATAGATATAGGTGATTACAGTTGGATGCAGTATGACCTTGCTTTTTGCATGTGAAGCATATCAGATTGTCTCGTGAAAGGAATATTCGGTAGGAAGTATCATCGTGAGTGATTAATATAGAGTCTGGTACTGAGCATTGCTCAGGGCTTATGAAGATTTGTCGTCTGAAGCTTAGTACGTGACTGAATTCTGGGAGGGAGGAACTGATTCGGAGAGAGTTCATTGGGGACATGATTTTCAGGCCTAATTTTTCTAGTGCCTGCACAAGTATTTCATGAGGAATTGAAGGGCATACATTAGATAGGACCAGTCTTTCGGATGGAGTTAAATATCTACGGGCCCGTAGTAGTTTTTTATTAACTTCTATAGTTCCACCATGGTCAGCCATGAACTTATCTACTATTTCTTTAGTTGCCAGGTACATACATATTCGGTTGTTTGAGAGTCTTGACGAGAATAAAATGTTTCTTGGTTGTACTATTTCTTCTAGGGGTATAAGATAGTCTTGTAGTCGTGAACCATCTATCGATGGAAATATTATTGCTTGGTCTTTGGATGGGTATTGATGTTGTGCAAGAGCAGCTGAATAGGTTTTGTTAGTGGTGGGTTCGTTTTGGGAGCTCCTGTAGTCAGAAGTCCCTGCTAGGTTGTTTGCCATACAGAGTATGTTAAATTAATGTAGAGCGGCTGAGTGCGGACCTGTCCTCCCAGAGATCATATCGTTGCTCAGCCCGATACGGTAGAATATTACTTCTTTTTGTAGGTTATCGTAATCGGATATGTTTCTAAATACGTTTAAACTTTGTACTCACAACACTGTGTGTTAGAGTTGCTCTCACTGTAGGATAGATGCACTGTTTTATGATTTTATTGAAAGATCAAACGTTTTATTCGAGAACGAAAATACGTTGTCCTGTTCACGGTATCAGATACAGTCATGGACTTCGCCTCCTGTTTTCGTATTATAGTTATCAGTATTTTTATATGTATGATGGTTCACCTTTCCAATGACTAAGATAGATAATTTATCTGCTTAACATATATTCTTTTCCCCCATCCACAAGTTGCTAGATTGTAGGCTTCTAAACTTTTATATGCTTTCATTTCAGTCATTGTGAAAGCACTCTCCGTTTCCACTAAATAATTTACTATATCAGGATACATTATTTTGGGAAAAAGTTAAATACCTGTTGATAATTCTTCAGTTTTCAGAAGATAGGGATCAATGCCCAATACTGCAATTTTCTCTTCATACCGTTCTCGGTGAACATCATCTAAACTTGAATAATATTTTGTCAGGTCCATTGTCACAATATTTCACTCGAAACACAATAAAAACAGTAAAAATGTCGAATAAACGTTCTTTATCAAAGTAAACAAAGCCGAAATGTGAGGTTGTTTTACCTCCAATGTCAACCATCTGTCAAATCTGCACGAAACCAATATCTCTTGTTCTCTTCTCTCTCTCTTGTGCTGTCCTTATTCATTGAATCACTGCCGCGTTCGGGTTTTCACAAATCGTGAACCGTTCTCGAACAGTCCTAGGATTCGAAACGAGGGCGCACTAGTTCTGCGCAGTTCATGAATGATTCTTGAACCGTTCTGAAATTGAAACCCGAACAAAGCTTCAGACTCATGCTGACGTCACACCATACGTATACTCCTGCAATGCAAACGTGAATTCACTCGATATTCGTGTATTTCTCTAGACCGGCAAATTAACTGTAAATGAATGAAAGATTACAGAGTGGACTAATGCGATTGCGATTGTATTGGAAAATTCTAGGAAACAATGCCATCCAAATTAGATACAATTTATTTGAGAATTAAATTTAAATGAAAATTCTATTTTTTGCGTATAATTGCTCTCATTTGAATTATCCGATCACTGAAATTGTATAGTTTTAAAAAGATGTTTGAATGAATGAATAATAAAATATTCATTCAATGTTCATCGTGTATATACATTAACATACAAAAAAAAATTTCTTTCCGTAATTTCGGTTATAAGATGATGAATGATAGGTATAACTTCTCTTAATGTAATAAATTCATTGCATGCTTCCACGATTGTTCTGCAGCATTGTGCACTTTTTTACCATGTGCTATCGTATTGATTTTCTCTTCATGATATTTTAAAAAAATCCTCCTCACACATGCTGAATGAACGACGATTGTATTTGCATTGCCGGGTGCAAGCAAGAATTTGACGCGAGCCTATACACAGTGTAAATAATACGGAGTGTTACGAATGTTCCGACGTCAGCATGTGGACTTTGTACCTCAACACGGAATAGGAATTTAGGATTTAACGTCTAGTGCTGTAAAGGGCCTTACGGAAGCGCTTGTGCTGTGATGCATGGTGTGAACAAGTCCTTTCCGTACGTTTTTCGTAAATTTTATATTGAAAAAGAACAGCTTTTGGAACAGTTAACACGTGTAGGGTTAGCTGATGAACAATAATGTGTGAATATTTCAAAAATATATATCTCATCTATAATTATTACGTATTCTTCAAAATTATTTCTAGCCTTCATGCTTTAAACCCCCCAGTCGTTTTGAACATTCTTCCTCTTAAATTTCATCTGTAAATCACTCCAAAGTTCTTCCGTATTCACTCTGATAATTATCCTTCATGCCTTTATCACCTTTGGCTATCTTCAACCCTCTTCTGGCCCCCGTCTTCGTGCCTCAATTTTTCATCTCTGCCAATGACCTTCATTTTACAACAAATTCCTACGGAAATCATCTCTCTGCTCCTCGTTTACCTTGCCACTGTTCTTGTTCCTTACGTCAGTCTCATTGTATATGAAGCATTTTTCTGTAGCTATCTACTGTGCGAAAACTATTGTGGATAGGAAAAAAAATCCAGGAAAATATTTGTAGACAATTTTCTGCTCTACAATTTTTAATATAACTATTTTTCACGTAGGATCAATTGTTTCAGTTATTCGCAGAAAAAGCCTGCATTCCAACTTTGACTCAAAAACTCGCATAAATATTTATTTTACAGAGAAAATTTCCGTTACATAATGAAAGAACATTCAATTATCTGAGAATATTACAGGCCAACCTAAAAAACACAGTATGTATCCCGCACCATGGATGTCCTTCAACTGCCTCGTTGTTCTCTCAACCGAAAGAAGAAAGCCACCAGAGCTCCACCAGCCCATAATGGATGGCGAGAAAAATCATTTCGAAGAGAAATCCAAATATCTGAGAATATCTGTGTATACGCACGTGAAACTCATAACGAAATTAAAATTTTACTGTTTATTGAAAATATTCAAAAGCAGTTCAATTGAAATCACATCTCCGTTATCAATAGCTGTAGAAACATCATTCATTTTGAGTTTGAATCCGCGAATTTAGGTTAGCTAGATCAATGTAGTTACTCCGTCGAATTTATCACACAACGCCCCATGCCGTGTTCATCATAGAATACGCGAACCCCACTCTGCACCATGGTGATCTGATATCACGCCGGAAGGTTCCAAAACCAGCAACAGTGATAGAGCTCGTCCAATATTGAAACGACCGTTTGGTAGGTAGAGAGGGGAAAACACGAGTGGATACGATTTGGTATGGCAGCTTATGCTACGGCGAATCTTCACCAGTGTCTTGGTATGCAGCGTTTGAAAGGTTAGGTCTGTTTGATTAATAAATAGGTAGTGCAGTTATTTATTCAACTTTGCAATAGTTTACTTGTTACCAAAATACCCTCTGGCAGATTTGTCGAAAAATATTTTTTTCCATTCAGAAGTTATAGGAGTGTTAGTTCTCTACGTTTCGTGTATCGCCTATACCAAATAATTTGGTACGCCTATGGAATTTCTATTGATAGCCACTTCGGGCATCTTCGAGAAAAATTGGTTGTTAGGTAGGGGAATGCCAAAGTGGTCGTTTCAATATTGGACGAGCTCTACTCCAGCCAGCGAAGAAGCTACTACGTCATCGCAGAAAACTCGTCACCAGCTACGTCACGAGTCGTCGATTATCGGAAAAGACAGGACTGCGCTGGACCATAAGAATAGCGGAGGATATAATGCTTGAGCCTAGCAGCAATCAACCACGCCGTTCGCAGCCACCCGAAGCCAGATGTCACTTGCCATATCCTGATCAATACGATCAGCCAGAAATATCACAAGTTGATAATCATAGTATTGCGCATGATATATAAATTTGGGTAATTGTCAGAATATACCGGTCCACGTCTGAACGAAAGATTAGGAGAGGGCAAAAGTAAGTTGAGCCAAAGATTATACTCTTTGGTAGAGCTTCACTGGAGCAGCGGAATCAACAGCAGTAATGTCCAGTCTGCGAAAATCACAAGCACGCGGAGAGAGTGAATTGTGTTAGCATCGAACAGTACGGAGAACAGGTAAGCATATGAGTAAAAAGGAAAATGCACTTCAAAGTTGAGTCGAGCACGTAAATCGTTAGCAAGCTAGTTAGCCGAAAGGGAAAAATCTGTCAGTTGGGTCGATGGCCCTGGACCTCATTCCACTTACAGTTGCGTAGAATAGAGGTAGGAATAGGAATGACCGAGTTTTATTTCTATGGATAGCAGGAAAAAATACCCGTCCATTCCACTGATAGTCGCGCAGAATACTGGTAGGAGTAGAAATTACCGCATTTATTTCCGTAGTGAACCGAAGGGGCAGAAAATATGTCAGTTGAGTCAATGGCCCTGGGCCGCATGCCAATAACAGGTGCGATGAATGGTAGTAGGGGAAGAAATAACAGTATTTTATTTTTGTTGCTAGTCGAAGAAAAGAATAGCTGTAATTTGAGTCGATGGCCTTGGGCCTCATTCCAGTAACAGTCGCACAGGATGATAGTAGAAGTATGAAGTACCGGGTGTCGATTTGTTCGACAATATGAACAGGGTGTTCATGAAATCAGATGTGGAATCATCTGCGACTGAACGATAAACTTTAGTCACTATCTTCCATCGTTCAAGATAACATCTTGGGAGGTATTCATGTTGAAATGTTTTCCTTCTCAACAGGAATGCCGAATGTCATTTATATACTAGCCGAAAGAAGGAAAACTGTCAGTTGCGTCGATCATTTCACCAACAGTCGTGTAGGTCATTTACAGCAGTAGGAATTTAGTTTTGTAATTATCCGAGAGGAAAGAAAGCTGTCAGTGGGGTCGATGATCCTGGACCTCATTCCACTAACATTCACATGGGAAAGAAGTAGGAGTAGAGATTTTCCTTTATATGAGAAAGCTCTTAGGTAGGGTCAAAAATACACTAAGACGCCGTTCACATGGACAATTGTGAACTGCCATCCCATTTCATAGTTTTTCAGGCGAACCGTAAGCGTTGACACCCACTTTTGGTTTGATCAATTCAATTCGAGAGTTGTCATTTGCATCCTATTTTGAGTTTTCGATACTTCTGCTTGGACGCATTCGTGATCATACGCCTTTGGTTTTTGAGGTGATCCGATTGTCCTAAAGCTTTGCACACCCTTGCCGCTTTCATTACCCATTGATTTTCTTCAGTTATACCATACGCCGTCTCAATTGTGTTTTTTTAGGAATAAAATTTGTTAGAATCATTGGTTAACCTTGGCAGTCTTACCTTCATCTTTTTATAGATTTGGGTGCGAGAGAGCCGAATTATCAGTATCTTACTAATACAGAAATGGAAATGATAATGGACACCCAGGCAGGTCTATGGGTCTCAGCTCCAACATGGTTTAGAACTACATACAATCCTCAAACTGTCCTGAAAAAAGCAACAGGAAAGCGGGGGTAACGAAAAAACAACGAAAAATCTGACGCACCCGCCAAGTATGGATCCGGCTAGGATTTGTCAGAACTTAATTGGATTTTGACATAGGGAAAATTTTGCCAAGGGTATTTCAATCTACAAATGAATAGAGAAACTATCCCACCAGCGCTTGAGGAATATTCCAAGACTAATCCATTTGGAGGTGTTCTCATTCAACCCAGTGAAGCGGAAGACAGCATACATTCTGGAATGGAGCAGGGGTACATGAGCCAGAATATACTCGCAGTGGGAGGTCGGTCTATCGCTGACTCATCTTCGACCTAACCTCATTCTACCTTCAACCTGGTAGGGCTTATGTTTATATAGTGAGAAAAAAACATTAGAATAACTTCTGGGATGACTTATCTATAGAAAAATATCTGGTACTCACATTGTCGGGGCACATATCATGGATCGCCTGAAATGAAATAAGCAGATTATTAATATCAAGATAATTATGATTCATTGAAGAATATCAATCATGAAAGAGATGCAGTCGGTAATTAAACCTCTATTATCAAAATAAAATTCATTTCTGGCAAAAACTAATTTACCTTTCTTCGTATATGAGGTTGAAATTGTAACGATATATCTGTTACATTTCTCATTGATATGCTCAGAGATACAAAATAATTAAGAGTAGCTCAAGTTATCTTATTAACTCCAATCTAAGAATCACTATTAAAAATCTTAGCGCCATCTAACGGCGAACAGTCATTAAAGTTGAGAAGAATATGAGCGAATGCGGAGCAATCGACAGGACGATCGTACTTAAAGAATGCAGCGTGTAATTATTGGCCCTCATCGATCTATCTTTGATAGAGATATCGTGTGTTCTAAAGCTTGTCAGCCATTGAGTAAAGAAATAGAATTTCGTTTATGTTGAAATAACTAATGAATTAGAGCATCTTTCTTTCTTCTGCGAAAGTGATTTCAAAGCTAACTCACTGCTCGTGTGATATCGAGGTATGTAGAAATATTTTTGACCACATTTGATATCTGTGATGATGAAATATATTTAAACAAGAACGTGGGATATTTCTTCATGAAGTCTCGTTATCTGAATTCATCTATATATGTTGCTCAGTAAAGAGCGATTAGATTTATTTAGGTCAAGCAGATAATTGATTTCAGTGCAGTACCATATTTATTTTTCAAATGAGTTCAGGTGGAATTACAAATATCACATGTTATTTATCTATTGAATCAAGATATCGGTGTTCAGTCTCATCTGTTTTGATTGCTTTCTCTGACAAGGGTTCATTGAGGTTCAAGAGGGTTTCTCAAATATGATGGTATCACTCTCACTGTATTCGGATATATTTGAATATATCACGAGAAGTATGTGATATAGTTGAATAATATATATTTTTCATGATATATGTATATATTTAATCCTTGGAATTTGGAATATTCTTTCATTTTATAGAAAAATAATTCTTATACACTTTATCTGAATATCATTGCAATTGAAGTAATTTTCGTATATCAAATTCTTCAAACTCAATTGTGCTGGATTCCCTATTTTTATTCTTGGCTGATCAAGATCAGAACAACTTTTCTTTTTTTGTGTAGAGCAAAGATACATTTTTGTCTAAATCAAAATTTAATCTTGAATCTTCAATTTCAGTATTGATTATTGATGACAAATCTCACCACAAGCTGATTTGTATGTTCAAATAATTTTAAGCAATAATCTTTTGATGAGATTACACCCATCTATAACAACTGTGCGTTGAAGAGTGCATTGAGAAATTGGCTGCCAAAATACTGGGAGCGTCATCTGCTCAAACGTCCACTCCTACTAACTCGAATCAACAGCTACCTCATTTCAATTTTCCGAAACCAGTTATTCCATATAAATGGAATATTCATTTCAGTGGTGATTCTCGTAAGGAATCATAAGTATATTTCCCAGAAGAAGTTGATGCTTTCAGTTTTGCACGAAATGTATCAAAAGACGATATTTTTTTTTCTGCTGGTGATTTGTTCAAAGATCAAGCATGGACTTTGTATAACAATAATAGGAAAAGGCTCGGAAATTGGAACGACTTAGCTAAAAAGCTCAGGGATGATTTCTTGCCATATCATTATGATGAAGATTTAAAAAAATAAATCAACAACAGAACTCAGGGTTCGTCTGAAAGAGTCACGATATACATTTCTTACATGGAATGTCTCTTCAATAGGTTGAAAGAAAAACCTAATGAGAAAAAATGATGAATATCATACAGAGGAATTCATCACCCTATTTCATTTCACATTTATCTTTGAATGATATAAATACTATATCCAAGTTGAATAATTTTAAAGATATAAGCCACCCCCAACAAGGAGATCAGGGTTATTAGAACCGGATTTAAGTTGCGTGGCTTTTCAAGAGTCTCAGATATTTCTCTTTTGAAAGAAATTTTATTCTGAACAAAGAGGTATCTGTAGTAAATTCCATACGTTGTTGGAATTGCTCAGAAGAAGGTCATTCTCACAGATATTGTCGCTCTCAGAGAAACTTATTTTGCTATGGTTGTGGAAAGAAAGGTATTACAAAGGTGGTATGTTACAAATGTAATCGAAAGAACGCAAACAATGGTACAGCAAGTCTGGACGCTGCGACCACAAGTTTGACAGGTACAGGCACAAGCGCGAAGGTCAATCAAAGGTCGACACAGAAAATTCTAAGGAATGGTAGAATTGGCTAGGAGTAGTAAAGAATTTTCTTTCTAATAAATCAGATTTCAATCAATTACCTTCAAGAGTATTTACTAAATTACCATCAGATTTGCTTTTGTTATCACCTTCTGATTCACTTATCAGAAAAAAAAAAAAAGTAGTTTGAACGTACCTTCTCCGAATCCTATTTTTGAAAGAAAGTCAAATGACAATCGTCCCTATCTGAGAGTTCAAATTTTTTATGATGAAATTTTATGTTTGGTTGATTCTTGAAGTTGTTCTTCAATATTGGGTTCGAATGGACTTTTTCTGTTGAGAAAGTGGAATATCAACATAAAAAATGATGACGTTTTACAAGTGACTACAGCGGATGGTGTACCGCAGGAGTGCCTAGGATATCTGGATATGCAAATTTCCTAGGACAAACTGACAAGTTGAAAATGTTGATTATTCCATCTCTCGAGCACACACTTATACTGGGTGTAGACTTTCTCAACAAATTTCAGGTCAAAGTAAATTTTTTTGATTTATCCTTTGGGTTGCGGCAGCAGGATGACACATGTGCGGTCAACACAGTCCAGTCTAGTGAGGACCTTACTGCAGCACAGCAGAGCAAGCTGGATTCAGTTGTTGATTTTTTTTCAGAAATTGCACCAACTGATAGGGTGAGCAAAACACATTTACTTGAACACAATATTGATACAGGTTCGGGTGCACCAATTCGACAGAGACAGTATCCTTCATTTCCTGCAATGCTGACACATCCCAATAAGGAAGTGGATTGAATGCTGGAAATGGGCATAATTCAACCTTCGCAGTCTCCATGGTGCAACCCTGTTTGGTTGGTGGAGAAACATTCTGGCGATTTTAGGGTTGTGTTGGATTCCAGATAATTGAACTCTGTAACGGTAGCGGGTGCTTATCCAATGACTCTCATTGACTCAATATTGAGTAAGTTGAGAGATGCTAAGTTTCTTTCTTCGGTAGATTTGAAGAAGGCTTTCCATCAAATTTGTTTACCGCCTTCCTCTTGTCCTAAGACAGCTTTTGCGATACACGGTAGAGGCCTATTTGAATGTGTGCGCATGCCTTTTGGTCTTTCTTGCTCAAGTCAAAATATGTGCCGTTTGATGGATTTAGTTATAGGTCCGTCCCTTGAACCTCATGTATTTTACCATATCGATGATATTATTATTGCAACTCCAGATTTTGAAACTCATATGGAAATTTTGTTTGAGCTCAGGGATATCTTGAAGCGCGCTGGTCTCACTATTAATTATGGGAAGTCTCAGTTTTGTAGACCATCCCTCAATTTTCTTGGCTAAGTGGTTGAAAAAGAAGGTCTCAGAATGGATGAAACTAAAGTATCTACAATTTTAAAATATGATAAACATGAGACCACTACACAAATCAGGCGACTAGTTGGTATGGTTGGATATTATAGAAGGTTTCTCAATGATTTCTCTTCATTATGTAGTCCAATAACTGATCTTTTGAGAGGTCGAAAAAAAGGGCAACCTATAGAATGGTCTGATGAAGCTGACAAAGCTTTTGAAGAAAAAAAAAGTATTTAACCACGGCACCTGTGTAAGCCAGTCCAGATTTTTCTCTTCGTTTTATTATATATTGTGATGCATCAAACACGGGCGTAGGTTCCGTTTTGTATCAAGAAACTGATGGGAATGAGCATACTATAGCAGATGCCAGTAAAACTTTGGATAAGTGTCAACGTAAATACTCGGCCACTGAAAAAGAGCTGCTTGCAGTAATTTTTGGCATTGATAAAGTCCAACCAAATGGCATTGTCATCCTTATAGGATTTCATTTTTCTGGATTAGAATATTCTAGGATTTTATTTTTCCTAACTTGAGGTTTTAGGATTTCATTTTTCTGGCTTGGAGTATTAGAGAATGTCATAACTTCATGGATTGATTATCTCATAAAATCATTGAGGTTTGTGAAATTTTCCTGAAAAAATTACTGAGGTTTTAAAATTTTCCTGTAAAAATTACTGAGGTTTTGGAATTTTCTGGAAAAAATTACTGAGCTTTTGATTTTTTCTTAAAAATGGAGTGATCCCAAGATTTTCTTCAATGTATGATCTTACGGCCGTTACTATAATTTTGTTCTGCCTTTCAGGGGCATTGATTTGAGCATGACATCTGGCTGTATACCAAATTTTCTGAACCTTATACTGTGATATGAAAGACTTAAATTCCTTACTAGTGAAAACTGACCCATTGTCACAAGCAAAAATTTGAGGTACTCCAAAAACAAACAAAAAATTGATTTTCTAAGAATTTCATAATGGCTTTAGATGTGGCTTAAACTAGTGGATGTATTAGCACAAATTTTGTTAACCAATCCACAACCACCAAGATTTCCATTTTTGGACCTTGGATAGGGTCCTAATAGGTCGGCAGCTTTCAATTGAGAGGGAAAATTTATATTCTCGTAAGAAGCCATCAGACCAGTTCGAGGCAAATTTGATGATTTACAAGAAGCACAAATAGAACATTTCCTAACATACTTATTAACACTTTTTTCAAGACCAGGCCAATAATACAGATCCTGAATACGCGCTAAAGTTTCAGCAATACCCAGGTGTCCTGCCGTTTCATCATCATGAAACATTTCCAACAACTCTGATCTATTAGCTGTAGGTATCACAATTTTTCACTCAGATAAATTCCCAATTTACTGAAAATATGTTTATAAAGTATGTTTTGTTCTACTCTAAAAGAAGGATAGCTACCTGGATTTTCATCAACCTTCTTACACATATCATTATTCCATTTGTCTGGCTTTGAAGTAGATGAATTCAAAACAGATGCCTCAATCGAAGACCTAGATAACGCATCAGCAACTACATTTAGTGTGCCTTTCCTGTGCTCAATATCAAATGAAAACTGTGACAACTTTACTGCCCATCTGTCTTATCTTCCAGAAGGATTAGACATGTTATTTAGCCAAGCTGAACTTGCACAATCAGTAATAACTTTGAAATGTGTGCCTCCAATGTACCTCCTGAATTTATCAATGCCAAAAATCACTGCAAGCAGCCCTTTTTCAGTGGCCGAGTATTTACGTTGACACTTATTTAAAGTTTTACTAGCATATGCTATAGGATGCTCAATCCCATCAGTTTCTTGATACAAAACGGAGCCTACGCCCGTGTTTGATGCATCACAATATATAATGGAGAGAAGAGAATAATTCGGACTGGCTAACACAGGTGCCGTGGTTAAAGACTTTTTCATTTCTTCAAAAGCTTTGTCAGCTTCATCAGACCATTCTATAGGTTGCCCTCCTTTTCGACCTCTCGAAAGATCAGTTAGTGGACTACATAATGAAGAAAAATTATTGAGAAACCTTCTATAATATCCAACCATACCAACCAGTCGCCTGATTTGTATGGTTGTCTTAGGTTTATCATATTTTTAAATTGCAGATACTTCAGAATCATCCATTCTGAGACCCCCATCATTAACTACATAGCCAAGAAAATTAAGGGATGGTCTACAAAACTGAGACTCCTCATAATTAATAGTAAGACCAGCGCGCTTCAAGATATCCCTGAACCTCAAAATTTCCAAATGAGTTTCAAAATCTGGAGTTGCAATAATAATAACATCAATATAGTAAGAGACATAAGGTTCAAGGGACGGACCTATAACTTTTGAAATCTTTATTTGAAATAGGAAACCTCCTAATTCACATACATTTCCAATATTTGTATTCAGTAATAAAAATATTTAATGCTAAACAAAAGAAAATACTAGAATATAAAGAAAAAATATAAAGAAAAAAACATTAAAATACAAAAAAATATACAAAAATACACCTATAGTGTCACAATCATCAGAGATTGAGTTAATATATATTATACTCATGTACACTCAGTATACACAAAGCACACACACGCACACACACCCATACACATGCCTTCCATAATTCATCTTTTCACATGTACAGTGGTGGAATGAATTCATTTAATTGAGTTTTGAATGTGTTCAAAGACGGTGAATTTTTCACTTCATTTGAGAGGTTATTGAAATCATTTAAGCCCTTGAAAAATAATGTTTTCATTGAGCTTGTATTTCGAAATCGAGCTATATGGAAATTGTTTACGTTTCTTGTGGGATAAGTGTGGATCTCATTATTATACGTAATTAATGAACTAAGATAACTTGGAACCAACTTTTTTGTTATTTTATAAATGAGCACCATTGTCATGAAAAACAGTCGTTTGTTTACGTTATGCCAGTTCAAAGTACGTAACATCTGATCAATTGGAACATATTTATTGCATTGCAGAATGATTCTCATACCCCTATTTTGAAGTTTTTGTGAGGTCATTAAACAGTTCTTATCCAAAAGGTACAGTAAGCTAGCACAATAGTCCTATAGATGGTTATTTTGGAAAAGAGATACATGTTATGGGATACTCTAGATAGAAAGAATAACTTTTTTGATATTTTTTTACAGATGTAATCGCAGTGACTTTTAAAACTCAATCTATCATCTATCATAAAACCTAGATATTTAAATTCCTTTACCCATTCCAGATTTTCACCTTCTATTTTAATGTGCAAATGTTGATAGTTTATATTTTTCAATTTGTATTTTGTACCCAGGATCATTGCCTTTGTTTTATTTGAATTTAATTTCATCTTATTTGTTTTCAAAAATGCTTCGAATGAGTTTAAAACATGATTTAGTCTCGTTAACGTTTCACTCAAGTCACTACCATAGCATGCTACCAAAGTATCGTCCGCAAAAAGGTTAAGAAAATCATAGCCCCTTACGAAATTGATATCATTCAGGTAGATAATGAGTAGGAGAGGCCCCAAGACACTGCCCTGTGTCACCCCTATATCATTAGCCAGCTCACTAGAGAACGATTTCTCTATTTTACATTTCTGAGACCTATTGTTTAGATATTGCTCAAACCATTTCAACACATTACCTTCAATACCGTAATATTTTAGTTTTGTTAGTAGCATTTTTCTGTCGATGGTTTCAAAGGCTCTTTTGAAATCAAGAAAAACTGCAGTTATATAGTTACCCTTATCTATTTCTTGCTTCCAGTTTGATATCGTTAATTGTAAGGCGGTTTCGCACGAATGGTCTTCTCTAAAACCTGACTGATTACCAATTATAAGTTGATTAGTTTCGAAGTACTTTGACAATTGTTGATGTACAATGATTTCTAAGATTTTTTCGATGTTTGGCAACGCGTTTATTCCTCTGAAATCTGTTACTCCAGTTGCGTTGTTAATTTTAGGGATATGAATCACAGTGCTCATTTTTTTATTCTCAGGAAAGTTTCCTGATGTAAGTGAAGCATTGATGAGATTGAGAAATGCATATCCTATTGTATAAAATGTTTCTTCTTCTTCAAAAATTTTAAATTGACTACTTCTTCGACACTGCCTTTGTTCGGAAGAGCAAAAATAATATTTTTTAATTCTGTAAGACTAACATTCTCAAATTTTACAAAGTTAATAGTTATTAATGGCAAATCTTCATGATTCCATTCAGATTCAGATGTAATCTGATCGGAAATAATTTTTATACTTTCGGTAAAGAATTCATTGAACATATTAGCTGCTTCAAGTTCGTTTTGGGCTACGGTGTCTGTGCCAAAATTGATACATTTGTAGTTTAACTTATTTTTTTCACCTTTTATCAATTTTTCTAGTGTTTTCCACATTTCTTCTGCATTACTCCTATTTCCATCAATGTGATTCTCAAAATATTGTGATTTCTTGGTTTTTAGTAGGTTAACCACGGTATTTCTTTTCAGTTTGTATTGGTTCCATAAGTCATTTTTTTCAGGACCAGAACTTTTTTTGAATTGTTTATATGCTGTGTCTCTTTCTCTAGAAGCTGATTTTGTTTCTTCACCATACCAAGGGACTTGCCTATTTTTTATAACAATTTCCACTAGTGGTGCAAAACGGTTTGTAATTGTTCTGCATTGTGTTTCAAAGTTTTTGTAGATTTCATTAACGTCAATAGAATTATTCAACCAATCGCATGATAATAGGTTCAAATTGATATTATGAAAGGCATTCGCATCGAGTTTTCTTGTGAGGAAGGAGCTTTCTATAAAGTTATTATTTTTTATGGGTTAGTTTATTGTTATGATGGAATGGTCAGTAATTTTAGGACAGTCGTGCACATTGACAGATATAATCTGATTCGACAGTACGTAATCAATAAGTGTAGCACTAATGTTTGTAGTCCTGGTACATTTATTGACAAATTGTTCAATACCATATGATTGAATAATTTTTTTTTTTTGGCGTATGTAATAATTATTCTCATCCAAAAAAATTATATTGATATCTCCTAACAGAATACATTCATTTCTAGTACAAAAATAATCATCGCACCATTCCTCAAAATCTTCTAAAAAAGCTTGATGACTTGCATTTGGTGAGTGTTAAACACCACCAATGAGCCATTTGGTACCACTCAGGGTTACATTTATAAATTGACACCAGTAATTCTTTTTTAGTACAAATTTTCGCCTTATCCTATATTTAATATTATGCCTGATGTAAATAATTACTCCACCTGTGTGGCGTGAGCTAGAATTGCATCTTACTAGTGAGTATCCCCCAATGTTAATTTCGCTATCTTCTATGTCTTCTATACATCTTGCTCCACTCAGTATCACTAGGGAAGGGTTGTAACAAAACTATTTAGCCACTATTTCGTCTTTGTGTGATGGGAGACTTTCTGCATTCATATATATTATATCACTTTTAAATTGTAAATTAGGACTTTCTACATATTTTTTTGATTGTAACGCACTTGTCTGTCTCCATCTACTATTTTAGGAACACTGTTTATATATTTTATTATTTTATTCTCACCATTGTTCTGATATTCTTGCAGCTGCTTTTTCAGGTTCTGAAAATAGGTTTGTTGTGCCTTGGTCTGATCAGAAAAAATCTTCACACCAGGGACAGCTAGTTTCTGTTTCTGTTTCAATACGGTGAGTGCTTCATATTGGTTTGAAAAACACACTTCGATTGGTCGATTTTTATTTGGATCGTATTTTCCTAACTTAAAGACGTTTATATTTGATGTATCTACATCGATATCTTCAACAAGGTGTTTGATATTATTTTTATCCTCCGATACTCTCAAAGCCATTATGTTTTGTGTTGGTCCTTTTATATTCATCCATCCATTGAATCGATTAAACGGCACATAGTTTGACTTGAGCCAGAAAGACCAAAAGACATGCGCACATATTCAGATAGGCCTCTACCGTGTATCGCAAAAGCTGTCTTAGGACAAGAGGAAGGCGTCAAACAAACTTGATGGAGAGCCTTCTTCAAATCTACCGAAGAAAGAAACTTAGCATCTCTCAACTTACTCAATATTGAGTCAATAAGAGTCATTGGATAAGCATCCGATACTGTTTCAGAGCTCAATTTTCTTGAACCCAACACAACCCTAAAATCGCCAGAATGTTTCTCCACCATTCAAACAGGGTTGCACCATGGAGACTGCTGAGGTTGAATTATGCCCATTTCCAGCATTTAATCCACTTCCTAAAGAGATGTTTCAGCATTGCAGGAGATGAAGGATACTGTCTCTGTCGAATTGGTGCAGCCGAACCTGTATCAATATTGTGTTCAAGTAAATGTGTTTTGCTTACCCCATCAGCTGGTGCAATTTCTGAAGAAGAATCAACAACTGAATCCAGCTTGTTCTGCTGTGCTGTAGTAAGGTCCTCACTTGATTGTGTTGACCGCACATGTGTCACGAGACTCTTCTAATTTTTTACACAAATTATTCAACTCTGATAAAGTATTTATATCATGTAAAGATAAATGTGAATGAAATAAGGTAATAAATTTCTCTGTATGATATTCACCATTTCTTTTTCATCAGGTTTTTCTTTCAACCTATTGAAGAGACCTTCCATGGAAGAAATGTATATCGTGACTCTTTCAGACGAACCCTGAGTTCTGTTGTTGATTTCTCCTTTTGAATCCCCATCATAATAATATGGCAAGAAATCATCCTTGAGCTTTTGAACTAATTCGTCCCAATTTCCGAGCCATGCTTGATCTTTAAACAAATCACCAGCAGAAAAAAATAGATTGTCTTTTGATACATTTCGTGCAAAACTGAAAGCATCAACTTTTTCCAGAAAAGATACTAATGATTCCTCACGAGAATCACCACTGAAATGAATATCCCATTCATATGGAAGAACTGGTTTCGGAAAATTGAAATGAGGTTGCTGTTGATTTGAGGTACTAGAAGTGGACGTTTGAGCAGATGACGCTCCCGGTATTTTAGCAGCCAAATCTCCCTCAAGCTCTAACATTTCCACATGGAAAAGGTTTTTGGCTTCCACCTCAATGTTATCTTCCGTCACTAATTTATGAATTCTACCAGTAATATGATAGTCTAGAATTAGAGGTTTTGATATTTTTTCCTTTTATTTTTCTTGGGTTGAAAGAAGATAGAGTCAGTGCTAGGTTTCTTAGGAGTTTTTGATGTCTCGTTAAGTGATGTCAAAACATTCGAAACTTACCGAGTTCCTGCGTAAGCAGGAGGGTTTTGGAATTCATTCCCACCCTCGTCTGTGTTTGAGCATCTAGCACAATTATTTGTCTCAAACACATGATTCAGTTTTGAATTTTGCGATTGGATACTTTTTTGTCTGAAGGAGCCATGTTGAATATTTTGATCAATTGTCTAGCTGGTGAGAGGGCTGATGTATGTATTGTCGGTTGGTAAGATAATCTTTAATATTTACTTGGAGTACCTCCAAAGTTTTTTTTTTCTTTTTGTCTTGGTGTTAATAGCACTTTTCAGGTGTGGTGGAATCCTATATTTTCACTAAGGTTGTGTTAGGAATCCTTTGAACATTCCTGAAATATGGGTATACCATTTTGTTTGAGAACTATTTTTGACTTCACTTTGTCGGAGATTCATTCAGGGTGTTCATGTGCTTCTGAAGGAAATCAAAACATGAGACATCTCTTGCCTCTAGAGATTATGCAATTTTGATTTCGTTGAGTTGCCTATCATCCTCAGCTCAACCACATCTGATATCCTGAGTATTTTTGTGATAGATCCTAGTGGTGTGGACGTTTAACTGAAGTATTGGATATGATTTTCAGCATATCACATTTGTTGGGAAAGATTGTAAATGGTAATTTTGGTATAAAAAAGTTATCTTTTAAATTCTGGTTGAGTTGTGGGAGAGTTATATGAGTGTATTCAGAAACATTTTGTACCTTGATATTGTTGGTAGAACACATGAGTATTTTCAAATAATTTGGAAAAAATATAAGAGGTTGGTCAAAACTTTTGGTTTGGCAAAATATTTTTTTTGCAAATTTAGTTGAGGTCCAAAATTGTGGTTTTTTCTGGAGCGGTCGATTTATCTTTATCTTTTTAGTATTTGGTATTTTTGGTTTCATATACTTTGGATAATATCTTATATATTGTGGTCGAACTGGAATTTTGCTGGAGATTTGCACTTTAATTAAAAAACTCAGGTAATTTTTGACATATGTTCATATTTTGATCAATAAATGCATGCATGTTATCTTTTCAGAGATGAAGTACTCAAATAATTGTATTGTGTACATGTATATATGTAGTACCTCCTCATGAGTTTAAAGCTTAATGTGAGTTTGAAATGTTGTAGTACCTACTACACATGCATTTATAAAGTGTAGTCATTACCTGTTGACTTTTGTGAGTTAGAGAACTCAAAGTGATTTTTGGTGTGCATATATCTTTGTCTTGGTGATGCATGGGTATAATATTTGGTGGGTTTGAGTACTCAAATTACTTTGTGCGTATGCATTTATCTTGTCATTGGTATATGTGCATATTACCTTTTTGGGAGCTTGAAAGCTCTTATCGTGTTGTATAGGTGCATCTGAGTTATTGGGTACTTCAAATGTTCCAGCAGAATTGGAGTAAATTTTCATGCTCCAGTAGAGTTAGGTTCATTTTTGGACACAGTAAAAATTTTGAACTTAGAGAGAGATAGAGATAGATAGAGATAGAGATAATGTATTCTTCATTAAAGTTTTTCACACAACGGTACAAACTTATCAGACTAGTCAAAATATATATATATATATATATATATATATATATATTAAAACTCAAAAACATTATAAGAACTTACAAGAGAATATAAAAATATAAAAAATATAAAAAGTCATCAGATTACTCACTGTCATCATTCACTCCGCCTTGTTCACAACTTATTCACATTCTACACAAACTCACAGACAATCTTTATATATATATATATATATATATATATATATATATATATATATATATATATATATATATATATATATATATATTATACATACTACTAACTATTAGCATCAAACAGTGAGGTACTCCTCGATTGAATAAAAAGTATTTTCATTCAGATAATTGAACAATGTTGTTTTGAAGATATTGAAATTTTTTATCTCCCCAAAAATCTTATTGAAACGATTATAACATAGAATTCCTTGGTATTTTGGAGAATTATGTCCCACACTAAGCCTAGAGAATGGAAAGCGAATGTCATATTTATTGCGTGTTTGTTGTGGGTGAATTTCACTACTTTTTATGTAGATATCTTGCTCTTTTTTTATATTCATAATTAGAAGATATATATAAAGTGATGGTAGAGTTAGAATTGGCAATGACTTAAAATAAGCTTCACAAGATACATTGTTTCGAACTCCCATCATGCATCTTATAATTTTCTTCTGAGCAATGAATACTTTATCAATATGTGTTGAATTACCCCAGAAATCAAGCCATATGTGGGTACCGACGACACTAGACCATGATATGCCATTCTGAGAACCTCCGAAGATACAGTGCCCTTCAGTTGTCTGATAATAAAATTGATACTACTCAATTTCCCTACCAGATTTTCGATATGAGTTCTCCATGTCAGTTTCTCATCAATTGTTACACCCAGAAATTTTATGTTTGATACTTGTTCAATTGACTCATGATTTATTTTAACAAGAGGGATTGCATCACAGCTGATATTTTTCTGTCGAAAAAGCATTAAGTATGTTTTAGAAGCATTTAAAATCAATCCATTATTCAGGCACCATTGAAAGAATTCCTCAGCGCATACATTACTCAGATGAATGCTTTTGCCCAGATTATCTTGTGATATCATATGATTCGTATCGTCGGCATAAATTATGGTTTTTTGAGGGGAACTACATGATAAAATCATGTCATTAACAAATATGATAAAAAGCAGTGGACCAAGTATTGAGCCTTGGGGTACACCCATAGAAACATTGGTTGACTTTGATTTGAATGAATTCATCGTGACAATCTGACTTCTATTTTGTAAATAAGAAGAAACCCATCTATTCGCTACTCCACGAACTCCAATGCGGTTTAATTTTTGAAATAGAAGCTCATTATTTACAGTATCGAATGCTCTACTGAGATCAAAATATAGAGCAATAGGATATTCCTTATTATTCAAGCTAGAATAAATCACAATACATAATTCGTTCATAGCTGATTCTGTAGATTTTCCAGAACGAAATCCATGTTGACAGCCTTTTAATAATTTATTCTTTTCCAAGAAATTTTTTAGACGGAAATTGAAACAATAATCGATTATTTTTGCTAGTTGACTTTGTGAGCATACATTCCTGTAGTTGTTGATGTCTTCCTTGGAACCTTTCGTCTTATATATCGGTACTGATTTTGAAATTTTCAATTTTTCAGGATATTTTCCTATACTGAATGATTTATTGATTATGTGACACAGAGGATAACATACTGTATCACTAATAGCTCTCAAGCATTTACCATCTATTTCATCAATTCCAGCATCTTCTTTAGAACACACTTTATGTATTGTCTCTTTTATCTCGAATGGAGTTGCTGGAGTCATGAAAAAAGTAATGCCTGAGAACTGTTCTAATTTTACCTTATCGAAATTGGGGTTAGTGCTTTGTTTATTCATAAAAGCTTTCAGGAGTTCGTCACATATTACCGTTCGATTTGTGATGATCTGACTGTCTATAACAATTTTACCAATCTCATCTCTGGATCCACTGCTTCTCATCTCGTTTATGATTTTCCAACTTTCTTTCGATACATTGTCTGTTTTACAAATTCTTTCATTATTATAATTAGTTTTTGAGTGTTTCATCATCTGCTTATATGTTTGTTTCCACTGTTTATATCTATTGTTAATCACCTCATTACCAGTGGTCCTGTATATTTTTGTCATATCAACTAACATTTGATGCATTTGCTTCAATACATTTGAGAACCATGGCTTGTCAGCTTTCCAACATCGGACTGTAGTAACAGGGAATGCCATATTGAAATAATACAACACTTTTTTATAGAAAGCATCGAATTTTTGATCTACTGAGTTAAAATCGTATACTTCAGCCCAATTTTCTGAACTCAAAATATTTCTGAATGTATTTAAATTATTAAGAGAAAAATTCCGCTTCCTTATATACTCAGTTTTACTTCTGACTTTTTGTAGTTCAAAACAACATTGTTGCAGTGTATGATCTGATAAATGAGTATCTTCAATGAGTACCGATAATACTTTTATATTAGAAAAGATCACGTCAATCCCTGAAAATGTGGTTTGTGTGATTCGTGTGGGTTTATCAATGTGATTAGTCATACCAAACTCGTTGAATAGATTTATTATTCCAATTGTTTCTCTGCTACTATGTTTCAGAAAATCCACATTAATATCGCCGCATACGATATAATAGTATTCCTTATGATAAATGTTGTTCATCAAATCATACACTACATCTCTAAAAATGTCACTATTACTGTTTGGTGTTCTATATACAGTTATAATAAATAGTTTAGATTTACCATCTAAAACATCTGACACAGCAATACTAATTTCAAAATGTTTCTCTATACAATTATCATATTTCACAGATTTGGCTGAAATATTATTTTCAGTATAAATACACGTACCTCCATGGTCAGAGTCTTTGCGACAAAAACTACTTATCAGTTTGTAACCAGGAAAAGCTGGTTCAATTTCATTGTTTTTTAGCCAATGTTCGCTCAAACAAACTATATCTGGATCTTTACTCTCAAATAAAATTTCTTAGACATACCTAACCCCAATTTTTTTTTTGCGATGGACTCTTTGAAAAAGTAAATTCCTGAGCACTTACATCTTTCATACCATCACTTACAAAAATGTTTGTTTTCATTTGGGTAGTTATACGATTCGAGGCGGACTCAAATATTTTGATTCAACACTCCACTCATCACAACCTATTTTTAACCGACGAAACCAAAAAAGAGGAGGTTCTCTAGTCGACGCGTATATTTTTTTTATGTATGATCACGCATAACTTTTTACTGAGACTTCCGATTCCGATAATTTTTTCAATGGATAGGCTGTAATTCGAAGTTGGTCCCATTTGAATTCAAAAAATTAAATCCACCCCTAAGGGTAGCAGAATGAAGGATATTGATCACTCACCCTCTGAATTCTGGTCCGTTAACCGATTCTATCAGGCATAACTTTGTACTGGAATCTTTGATTTGGATGATTCTTCCTTCAATAGATAGGGTATACCTCATATTTGGATTTCGAATTGAATTATTACGAGTAGAAAAATAGTAGTAGAGGAGACCGTGGGAGGTCGACCTTCACCGATCTGACATATTTTTTATCAAATATAATTTATAAACAAATATGCCCATGATAACTTGCCTATCGAAAAGTGTTCATAGCTATTTTTAATTGAATTAATTTCAATCAATTTTCTTTCATCACCTGCACTCTTTTGATGACCAAATGAGTTTCACCTCAACTGATAGTTTTTAACACACAGAATATGCCTAGGTAGGCTTGCCTACTCATTTCTGCGCATGGCTACCTGGCAAGCAGATGTGAACAGGTAAGTCAATATAGGTAACTACACCGATCTGTTAACCAATCGAAATTGATATCATAGGTAAAATAATTTAATTACAAAACCAATCGTATAGGCTTGCCAGCAAAAAATCGTACATAAAATATTATTGCCAAGCTTCAAAATTTTAGAATTTTAGCTATTTGATAGGTGCGAGAGAGAAAGTAGAGCGTCCGAGGTCCGTGTGATAGAACAGGACACAACATAGCAGCTCGTGTACATGTGAGTGACAGCGACAGCACTTATTCACACTCGACAGTAATTTTGAACTCTAATTTAGTATAACTCTAATTTCGTTCACAATTTTTGTATTATTTCACACTATATATACTTACAGCTATGAAATAATCAAAAATAAATAATTTAATATATTAATGAAAAATAAAAATTCAACATTTTTTTTTTTCATTTCTAATCTAAATTATAAATTTCAAAAATGATAAAAAAATCTATATTTTTTATTTGAAATTAAATGAAGAATAATTTATTTATTATTTAAAATCAAATGAATGCCATAAAGCGGGAAAAACTAAGTGTTACTTTCAAAATTTTTCTATAATAAATAAAAAAAACATCAATATAGAAAAATAAAATTTTGAGATGAAACTCATTCGGTTATAAAAAGAGTGAAGGTGATGAAAGAAAATTGATTAAAATTAATTCAATTAAAAATAGCTATGTACACTTTTCGATAGGCAAGTTATCATAGGCATATTTGTTTATAAATTATATTTGATAAAAAATATGTCTTATCGAGTTATCAGATCGGTGAAGGTCGACCTTCCACCGGCTCTTAGACTATAGGGGATAAATGATTTTTCACTTTTGAACATTGGCACACACATATGTAGTTGACAAAGACAGATCGCTACTGTCATTATTTTTGTTCCACATTCGTCACAATCATTATATTCTTTGAGAGGGTGAAATGATATACAAAGTAATGAAATAAACTAACCAGAACAACAAAAATTATTTATATCACAACAAATAGTAAAAGTAGATAATAATATTATTCAACTGGTAATAGTTGAAGTGAGGTGGGTAAGTATTTTGAATGTAATCAAAAACAAGTAGGTAGTAATCAGTAGATTTCAGCCACAAAAAATTGAAAAATAAAAACTTCTTAACAAAAAATTAAACCGACAAAATACGGAACTGAAAAGTAAAAAATAAAATAAACCTTCTCAGTCTCAATAAATAAGCTCCTAAACTAATGTAAGTAACTGATTTAGAGTCGGCGCCAAACGAACAATCAAGGAAGATCATTAAATTACTTCAAAAAAATTATCAGAATGTCACCGCGCAACTCGATTCCATCATTTTACGCCTCACCTAATCAATTTGCTTGTTTGTTTGGAGCCGACTCAAAATTAATCACTAACATTAGTTTAGGAGCTTAGTTAATGAGACTAAGTAGGTTTATTTCATGTTTTACTCTTCAGTTCGGTATTTCGTCGGTTTAGTTTTTTGTTAAAAAGTTGTTCCTTCACTAATTAGTCTGTTATGAATATGAGTTGAATTTTCAGGTGGTAAATACTATAATTTGCGTAACTGAATTTATTTTAATGTTTACCCCCACTAGTGCAGTCTACCACAGTTGCAGAGAGTTGAAGTTTCAGTTGGTACATACCAAAACTTATTGTTTTTGAACTTGTTCAAATTATCTTTTTTCTTATCTCATTTAGGTTGTCATGAGTACAACGAGTAGAAGCTTTAGCTTGTAATTATTGAAACTTACCTAATTTTTTTGAATTATTAGTACCTTTCACTCATTTAGCCTGTCAGTTATATAGGGGGAATAGAAAGTTTTAGCTTAGTGAATGCTATAATTTACATATATGATTTTTATCATTTTTGAGAAAAGTATGTTGATATAAAAAATTCCAAAGCGCTGCGTTAAAAAAAAATCTGCGGAGAGAAGTGGGATGTGTAAGGATATATCTGTTACATTTCTTATTGATATGTTCAGAGATACAAATAATTAGGAGTAGCTAGAGATATCCTATTAACTCCAATCTAAGAATCACTACTGAAAATCTAAGCGCCATCTAACGGCAAACAGTCATTAGAGTTGAGAAGAATATGAGCGAACGCGAAGCATTTGACAGGACGATCGTATTAAAAGAATGCAGCGTGCAATTCTCGGCCCTCATCGATCTATCTTTGATCGAGATATCGTGTGTTCTGAAGCTTGTCAGCCATTGAGTAAAGAAATATAATTCTGTTCATGTTGAGATAACTCATGAATTAGAGCATCTTCCTTTCTTCTGCGAAAGTGATTTCAAAGCACTGAGTTATTGTGTGATATCGAGGTATGTAGAAATATTCTTGGCCACATTCAATATCTGTGATGATGAAATATAAAACAAGAACGTGGGAAATTTCTTCTTGAAATCCCGTTGTCTGAATTCATCTATATATGTTGCTCAGTAAACAGCGATTAGATTTATTTAGGTCAAGCAGATAATTGATTCCAGTGCAGTACCATATTAATTTTTCAAATGAGTTCAGGAAGAATTACAAATATCACATGTAATATATCTGTTGAATCAAGATATCGATGTTCAGTCTCATCTGTTTTGATTGCTTTCTCCGACAAGGGTTCATTGGGGTTTAAGAGGGTTTCTCAAATATGATGGTATTTGGATATATTTTTGGTGTCAATCACGAGAAGTGTGATATAGTTGAATAATATATATTTTCCATGATATATGTATATATTTAATCCTTGGAATTTGGAATATTCTTTCATTTATAGAAAAATAATTCTTATACACTTTATCTGAATATCATTGCAATCGAAGTCATTTTCGTATATCAAATTCTTCAAACTGAATTGTGCTGAATTTTGATTTTTATTCTTTGTAAAATATAGTCTTGGCTGATCAAGATCAGAACAACTTTTCTTTTATTTTGTATAGAGCAAAGATCAATTTTTGACTAAATCAAAACTTAATCTTGAATCTCCAATTTTAGTAATGAATATTAATGACAAATCTCACCACAAGCTGATTTGTATGTTCAAATAATTTCAAGCAATAATCTCTTAATGAGATTACACTCATTCTGACACAAACAATATTGTTTTTCATGTTGTATTGCTGAGAACAATCATTCCATGGACCAGAAACTGATGCTTGTATGTCCCACCTGATTGGTCTCCCCTGATTGCGAGCCACACGACTACGTGGAGTCTAGCTAAGAGCTACACAATATTCAATCAGAGGTACATCGTCGTCGATGAAACCGACAGGTTCAGCACTACTCTTTGGAAACTCGGAATTGTAAATATTTGTTATACTGCAAAAAAAACTCTTGTACATTTGTTAATAGACTAATATAAGTTTGGTATTTGTTTTATTGTTGAAGTGATTTACAGAAAGAAACAGTATTTGATTTGCAATTATTATCGGCTAGGAAGTTTGAATTTTTATCCTAATTTGACAAAAAATTCTGGCGTCTATTCAAATTTACAATTGCTTAAAAAATCTTTGCTTGAAACATAAATAAATTTGAAAATAGCAAGGCGGTCCAAAGAACTCCACACTGCTCTTAACTGAATAATCTGGGCATTCTATTACAATAATTCACTTGTTATAAAATATATATATATATATATATATATATGAATGGAAGAATTCAATGGACATAGCCCTCCAAGAGAAGTGTTGACCGTAGACACGTGTTTCGGGCTCTCGGCCCTCATCAGTACGGTGAAGAAGTGCAAGGATGAACAACACTTGGTAGAAAACGACAGATCAACGGAGTCAACAAACAGAAGCCAGCCGCACATTTGTGGTTTTGGTTAGCAGACCCTGAATTCCAGGGCAACAACCAACGTCACCACGGAGGCAGCTATAGCTACCTGCGTGACATCCAAGTCCAAGATTAGAGAGATGAACGGGAGGAATATCGAGGGGACTGTTGAACAAACTGAAAGAATCAAATGGACATCGCCCTCAAAGAGAAGTGATAACCGTAGACACGTGTTTCGGGCTCTCGGCCCTCATCAGTACGGTGAAGGAGGGCAAGAATGAACAACACTTGGTAGAAAACACTTTTTCGCCGTACTGATGAGGGCCGAGAAACCGAAACACGTGTCTATGGTCATCACTTCTCTTTGAGGGATATGTCCATTAATTTCCTCCATGTTGATTAATAGTCCCCTCGATATTCCTCCCGTTCATCTCTATAATCCTGGAATCGGATGTCACGCAGGTAGCTATAGTTACCTCCGTGGTGACGTTGGTTGTCGCCCTAGAATTCAGGATGTGCTAACCGAAACCAAAGATGTGCGGCTGGCTTCTGTTTGTTGACTCTGTTGATTAGTTGTTTTCTACCAAGTGTTGTTCATCCATTCACTTCTTCACCGTACTGATGAGGGCAGAGAGCCCGAAACACGTGTCTACGGTTAACACTTCTCTTTGAGGGCTTTGTCCATTGAATTCTTCCATTTTGTTCAATAGTCCCCTCGATATTCCGATATTCCTCCCGTTCAACACCTGGACTCGGATGTCACGCAGGTAGCTATAGCTGCCTCCGTGGTGACGTTGGTTGTTGCCCTGGAATTCGGTGTCTGCTAACCGAAACCACAAATGTTCGGCTGGCTTCTGTTTGTTGACTCCGTTGATTTGTCATTTTCTACCAAGTGTTGTTCATCCTTGCACTTCTCCACCGTACTGATGAGGGCCGAGTGCCCGAAACACGTGGTCACGGTTAACACTTCTCTGTGAGGGCTTTGTGCATTAAATTCTTCATTTCGGTTAACAGTCCCCTCGATATTCCTCCCATTCATCTCTATAATCCTGGACTCGGGTATCACGCAGGTAGCTATAGCTGCCTCCGTGGTGACGTTGGTTATTGCCCTGGAATTCAGGGTCTGCTAACCGAAACCACAAATGTGCGGCTGGCTTCTGTTTGTTAACTCCGTTGATTTGTCGTTTTCTAGCAAGTGTTGTTCATCCTTGCACTTCTTCACCGTACTGATGAGGGCCCAGAGCCCGAAACACGTGTCTACGGTTAACACTTCTCTTTGAGGGCTATGTCCATTAAATTCTTTCATTTTGTTAGACAGTCCCCTCGATATTCCTCCCGTTCATATATATATATATATATATATATATATATATATATATATATATATATATATATATATATATATATATATATATATATATATATATGTATATATATATATATATATATATATATATATATATATATATATATATATATATATATTTATATATATATATATATATATATATATATATATATATATATATATATATATATATATATATATATATATATCTATATATATATATATGTATATAGAATGGTATCTAGCGGGGATTCGGTCTTGAAGAAAGTACACTCTTTTTTACTACTTGAGTCTCGCAAATCTTAATTTGCTTTTTCGAGAGCGACAAAGTAAAAATATGGACATTAAAATATTTAAGTAATAATAATATACATACTGTGCAATTTGAGATTTTCTTTGTACATCAAAGCTTAGGAACATATTATATAATCAGAAAATCCGAAGTGTGTTCGTTTTTCCGTTGAAATTCTTTATGTTTGAAATTGAGTTTAATTTTATTTAAAAAAAAATCGGTTTTGAGTTCTGATCTTTACAACTTACCAGGAAAATTCTTCAATTTTTCTCCGATGTAATTTTTTTGTTTATGTAATCCTTCACTAACTTTGTGTTGTTCCTCCCTATTCTATTTTCCATCCTTTTGTGAAACCCATCCATTTTTCGGCAGTTTCTAGTTCCCAGCCGGTAATATTTTTCTTAATTTCTTGACCACATATGTTTAATTCCATTGTTTTCTCGGAATAAGGGCCCTAGACAGTCTCTGTATTTTTATTCGAAACGAAGTTTCAACATTGTTTATGTCATCTTCAGGTAAATTCTTGGTTACAGAAGGATTACACAAACATAAACAGATAAATTACAACTGAGAAAAATAGAAGAATTCTCCTGGTAAGATGTAAAGATGAGAAATTAACACCGAATTTTTTTAAAATAAAAAATAAACACAATTTCTAACATAAAGGATTTCAACGGAAATAGCAACATACTTTGGATTTTTCTATATAAAACTCATCCAAATATGTATCGATGAGTGCTGAAAGAACCTTTCGAACTTAAATAAAAGCATTGAAAGTATAAAATATGAACCCTTCACAAAACTGAATGAATCCTTAGATAAGCAACATCCCAACAATGGAAGATATTTCCAATCACTGGAGGAAAAAAAAAGAAAAAAGATTGAAAACCTCTAAAAAGTATAAAGATCAAATCAAAATATGAATTTAAATAAAAATTGGACAGAAAATGTAACAGGAAAAAAAATATACCCGATAAAATATTATATACTTTGAGTCTTGGTCAAAATTTCAATCACGACACCAATGACATTCCTACCGAATCAATAATTGCCAATTTGGAAGCAGGAATCTCGTATCGAATAAATAAAAATCAAAGCGAAACAAGACACAAAATGAATAATATAATTACAAACTTTAAAAATCAATTAGAAAAACAAACAAAAAATTCCAAGAAACAAAAATATTTCTGAGGGAAAATTCAGAATTACTCATACTGAAAGCAGATAAAATTAAAAAAACAGTGATGATGAAACCACTTACAAAAAAGAGAGATTCAATCCTACAGAAAACTCCAAACAAAAGTGAATAACTTAGTAAATAATTGGTTCACTTCAAAACTGATAATCAAGAAACAAAAAACGAATTGAATATACACAACGCACAATCACCAACAATATACGGGTTACCCAAATTGCACAAAACAGGAAATCCACTGCGCCCTATTGTTAGCAATACCCAATCAGCAACATACAACTTATCAAAATTTCTCTCAGAAATTCTCACTAATGTTAATGGAATAAATGACAACGACGTAAAAAATCCCTGGGAGTTTGTAGAATTCATTAAAAATACAACAATTCCAAAAAAACCTAATGATTATCTCACTGGACATAGTATCCCTATACACAAACATCAATACAAAATTAGCAATAAACTCTATAAGAGAAAAATGGTACGAAATAAAAAATCACACATCCTTAACATTGGAAGAATTTCTGAAAGCAATTGAACTTTGTCTAACTTCGACATACTTTCAATACGAGAACAAGTATTATTCACAAATGTTTGGAATAGCCTAGGGGTTCTCCAATTGCTGCAACCATAGCAAATCTCGTAATGGATTATGTAGAAAAAATCATCATCAACTAACTATCATTTAAACCAGTCTTCTTCAAAAGATATATTAGATGATTGCCTGACTTGAATACCTAATGACAGAATTTCATCTAGAAAAATTTAACAACTACCACCCCAGATTGAAATTTACTGTAGAAAAAGAAATCAACCAACAAATAAACTTCCTCGACACAACTATAATGTATAACAATTTTGGAAAAATCTTCAAAAACTGATTTAGTAAACCCAATTCATCACATCGCTACACAAACTATTTGTCAAATGCACCACTTAGCTTTTAAAAAAATGTTATTTAGAACTTAACTCACCGAGCCATTGAACTTGCTCACCTAAAATTCCGAAGAAATAACTTGGAAAAAATAAAAAATATCCTGGAAGAAAATGACTATCCAGATCACTTCGCGAAAAATCGATCAAAAATTACCAATAAAATCATCAAAACAGTAGAAAAATACAGCTTAACAATATCACATCGATTATAAAATGAAAATAACATTTTATACTCAAAATTAAAACCTGGAATTCAAAAAAATAAACAAAAACACCGTATATAAAATACCATGTAAAGATTGTGAATGAGCCAATCCAAACAATACCTACAGAAACGAATTCAAGCCCACAAATACTCAGAAACGGACATCACATCATTGTCTGAACATGAAAAAGAAAATCAACATGAATTCGATTCTGACAAGGTTGAAATTTTGACAAAAGAAAAAAGTTCAAAAGTTAGAAATTTCTCGAAATGATTAAGATAAAAAAAAATACAAACAGTATAAACAATAGAAACGATATAAAAAACCTCAGTCCAATCTACAAAAACTAATTTTAAATACCCTCTCCACAACAAAAAATATGAAAGTAAAAATGAACTGATCTTTACATTTTTACACGGAAAAATCTTGCATGAATTATAACAATAGAGCCCACATGCTATAAATGAATATGTCGAACACTCCAATGTATTTAAAAAAATGGAAAAAAACAATAACACATAAAACAAGCTCAAAACAAGCTCGATACTAGCAATCTCAGACATTCAACAACGTTCATTCCAATCGTGAAACATGAACACGAAATGATGAAAGAATAACTTTTGAATTATATTGTGAGTTTTGAACGTCTCTTTGAATTTTGATCGTATTTGTTGGATGTTATATAACGTATTATGTTTTTAATTTTACATGTTTAACATAATTTTTAAGAATTTACCTGAAGATGACATAAACAATGTCGAAACGTCGTATCGAATACAAAAAAACATAGACTGACCGAGGTACTTATTCCTAATAAACATAAGAAATATATATATATATATATATATATATTTTAGTTTTCCTTTCTACTTTTCTGATTATATAATATGTTCCTAAGCTTTGATGTACAAAGAAAATCTCAAATTGCACAGTATGTATATTATTATTACTTAAATATTTTAATGTCCATATTTTTACTTTGTCGCTCTCGAAAAAGCAAATTAAGATTTGCGAGACTCAAGTAGTAAAAAAGAGTGTACTTTCTTCAAGACCGAATCCCCGCTAGATACCATTCTATATACATATATATATATATAGATATATATATATATATATATATATATATATATTTATATATATATATATATATATATATATATATATATTTATATATATATATATATACATATAATATATATATAATATATATATATATATATATATATATATATATATATGTCAAGCGATCAGTTCGGAAATTTTTCAACCATATAACGTTGAATCGGGTATACATTAGCTTCAGTTATCGAAAAATCTATATACTTTCGAAAAAAAATATTTTTTTGGAAATATGGTATACATCCACATATGGTTTATAAATAACAAATTCCTTCTCAGAAAAATCAGCAGAATATGAAATATTCATATAATTAAAGTCCAAATATAATTGATTAAAAATTTTTTTTTTCCGAAGTTCCGGTACTAACACTTAATTTAAAAATTAAAAAAAAATTTTTTGGGGTTTTTTTAATTTCAACCCTATATAAAATGCCATTTTGGTGATGAGATAGTGATCAGCTATCGAACAAAATATATCTACTCTAGAATAGTTTCTATAATAGTTATGTACCGTTATGTTACTTAATTCGTGAGTACCATGTATAAAATAATTTTTTCTTCTCTGAATTCAGTATAATCAGATTGTCAAATTAAAACATGTTTAGAAACCAGAGACCATCCAATTTCTAATTTCAACAATTAGTGAATTCAGAAACTCAAAAAAAATATAATTCTAAAATAAATTTGAAACCTTACATTTGGAAGGTTCAACCAAAATATCAAGGGTTATAGTTGAATTTATGCATTCCAGTTTTATGTTATTCTTTATAAGACACAGGTTGTCTATAAAAATGATTTTTGGACGTAATAGACTGAAAACTGAAAACGTAATAGGCAGAAAACTATTTCTTAATCTAGCTTCAGGAAGGTTCTCTCAAAACTATTATTCATTCCCACTTAGGACCACTTTTATAGGTTCCAGTTAATCTCTGGTTGAGTTAACTATTGGTTAGAATAGAAATGATGCTCGTTTTATGATCGGCCGAAGGCACATTCTAACCACTAGTTAACTCAACCAGAGGTTAACTGGAACCTATATGAGTGGGCCTAAGGCCCGGTATTTTCACCTACGGTTGTCCTAGGAATATATTAACCAACGGTTAGAATATGCTTTTCTTTAACGTTTATTGATTACAAGAGCACATTCTAACCATTAGTTAATTTATTCCTAGGATAACCGGAGGTGAAAATACCGGGCCTTAGTCACATAAATATCAATATAATTTCTTTGATACCTGTAGACGGAAGTACCCAATAATCATCATGACTGTCACTCTTGAGAGCATATATATTCAACAATTAACAATGGAAAACAGTAAAAACAGTGCTTATTGATTATTACAAGAATTTTCGGAGGGAACTACGTTATTGGTGATGCATAATGACACGAAACGTCTGATAATGCAGTGGAGTTATTTATTTTGTTGAAATTTTGATTCAGAAACATTACTGCATTATGATCCAAAATATATAAAGAAAGGTTTTTGGGTAATTTATTGTAATGAAATATTCAGAAATCTGTTTTATATTTGTCAGGAATCGTTTATACCGTTAATACAGTTTATGCGTAATAGTCATGATAATGACTGATTATTCACGATGCGAGCTTACATGCTAAGTTTAAACTCAGTAGAATTTGAATACGTGAAAATAGAGTCCCTCTATGCAATTCGGTAATAAAGTATAAAATTGCAAACAGATTGGAAAATAATAGCGCCCGTTCTTGGGGTTTTTGAGTGACATGAACGGACAAGTTCGGAAATAACATAAATAACATTCTCTATTCGATATTCTGCCATAAAATATTTTGGCTAAAACAATTCCATTGAAATATTTTTGCTCAAGTAGAAATCCAATGAAATTAGTTGTTTTGCGGTCATCTGATTGAACACAACCAATCAGATTATACTGAGAACAGATTCCATGGGCTGTTCTCACTCTATTACGTTGCTATGGATACATTTTGATTTATTTCTATTCTGACGTTTCAAATATTTCATAATTTCAAAATGTCATGATTTGGTTGTAATACTAATGTGAAGATCAATGAAATTATTAAACGAAATAAATTAAAAAATACTGATTTCTATGATAAGCAAAAAATTTTATATCCGAATAACCGTCGAACATTGATAAATGCTCAAAAATTGTATATCAACTTTCTCAAGTTTGTTGCTTATAAGAAACAGACCTCCGCCTACGGCGTCGGTCTGTTTCCAAGTGACATGCTTTCGAAATCTGTTATAATTTTTTTTCGAACAATTAATAATGTCCTTGGGTTATTACTACTGAGAACAGATTATCGTCTCCAATTTCAAAAACTTGAAAAAATTATTCGAATGTAGTTTTCTCCAATGCTCAGTTGACATCATTATGCATTTGCAACATGTTTTTCATATTCTGTAATACATGGATTTTTCCCATATACAGGGTGTCCCAGATGCGGAAAAATACCAGGAAATTTGAAAGAAATGTCAATATTCTGTGAGAGCGGATAAATTACAAAATGTAATACGTTGACACCGACACTATAATTTTCTAATGGCACCAAATGTGTTTCAATGCTTTGAATGGTTCTACGTGTCTATCGAGATTCGAAGTCTACATTAGGTTTCGTAATGATTACATGGGTGCTTTACTGAAGTGGTGCAGATAAAATGAGCTGAGGTGATTGGTCCTAGAAAGTATTATAGTTTTTTCGTTATTTGAGGAAATCTGAAATAAAATGATGGAGGAACGTATACATTTCTTATAACACTCACATACAAATCTCCTGGGAATGTATTTTTCACATTGACATTTTTTTCTGCAATTGTCATTGTAGCAGTTGTTTGAAATGGGGATGTAGCAGGACAGTTTTCTCATTTTATAATTGGTAAAAAAAAATAATTATTGATCAGAAATGATTATTCAGTCCAGGGATGAACCATTTCGACTATTGAATCCGTCCTAATCTCCAGAATTTTTCGTTAAAAAGTTTCGACTTACGGTTTTCTCAAGCTAGCCGAATTAAAGATCGAAGAGAATTCGTTAAACTGGCATGAACCATACAAACATATCCAAAGCTTGGAAAATACGAGTTGTTTGCCATCCTTCCATTCATATATTCTCAGTTTCATTGTGAGTCTTCCAACTTATTCTTCTGAATCATTGTCATTTTCAGCCATGTTCTATAATTCCCAACTAGTAACCAAGAAATACCCGAATAATTTCCAACTTATGCCCACTGATTCCCTATTTATACCACCAATTTCCAACCAATATCAACTAATTCCCGGTAATACCCAACTATTACGTCAGATGCCCAACTAATACGTCTAATACCCGACTAATACTCAAGTTATGCCACTAATACCTTTCAAATTATACATAGCTGAAATTGGGATTTTCAGCTATATTCTATAATTTCCAACTAGTGCCATATAATACCCGTAATTCCCGGCTAATTCCTAACTGATACCAGTAATTTCTAACTAATACCTACTTATATCCAGTAATACCCAACTAATTCGTCAAATACCCGACTAATACCCGAAACTTATGCCACTAAGACCCACGGCTTGTACTCCAAAATTTTCCAGCAGTTTCCCTTCGAATGACGTTAACGCTTTTGTAATTGCACTGCAAAAAACTATTAACGTTCAAATATTTCAATGAAAGATCAAAAAAATACCAAAATAAAAAGACAAAAGAGAAGTATTTCCAAAACTTCCATTGACATACATGGCCCTTGAATGCCATCAAGTTAGATGGTGTCATCCAAGCATTCTCAAAATTCTGTCCGTATTGAAAGATTTGGGTGGCACAGGCCAAACAATACCCCGTACATATAGTGAGATATCCCAAAAAGTCCAATAGCACAGTGCAATCAGTTTTTTGTTAACTCTTGAAATTGAGCATACACTGGCAAAAAAATTATTTTTTTTTCGTATATCACCTGAACCAGGATGTTTAGATCCAATTTCTCGATTTCATATCATTAGGCTCCGTAATACGTAATTTTGCCTTGAGTTTAACCAACTCAATCTCTTACTGTTTACGAGATCCCCATGCATACACTCGAATTTTAATCACCCTATATAACAAGGATAGCAGATTACTGGTTACGAGTTGAACAACAGGATCGATCGGATTTCGAAGGATTGAGAAGTTTTTCCTCATATAATGATGGAATTGTCCTATTATTGAGAAATACCAGTATCAAATTTCACTCTTCCATGAAAACAACTCGGGGAAGACATAAACTTCAGTGCATCGGTCCACTGAGAACTTCCAGTACTTCGTTCTCTCTCACGCATTATTAATTTGTATATCGGCCTATAGAAAACATCCGGGACTCTCTCGACCATATAGAATCACGTGTACTTTTGTATATGTATGTAAGGAGTTTTTTCAGTACTCCCGCAAGATATATGCTATTTCGATGTTTCCGTTATTATTACGACGTAGTCTTCCTGGTTCTCAGCACCATTACCAATTAGCAATTCAACACTATTCAATCCGTGGAATGAGTTTTTTGGGATTTCATTTAACTCGCTTCGTTATCTAGTTGTCTGTCAGCTACAAATCTTGCGATACAAAATTCGACTAATTCTAATTGAGATAGAGCTATGAAATTTGCAGGTCTACACCATTCTGGTGACAATGCATGATGACATTTATACATGGGAAAAAACACGATGGCGGCTCCAAAATGCCAAAGTTTTGTTATTAATGATCCGATTCCATTTAAAATTGGTATATAGGGGAGATCATGTCAAAATTCATGAATTCAATATGGCTGATCCAAAATAGCGATTCTATTCAAAATATCTATTTATATAGATAGATAATATACTAAATCCAATATCCATTCAGAGTAAGAAGAAAAAAAATACTTGTTTTTGTAGTTTTTGAATTTTATGCTGATAAATTTCGGGAAATATATAAGTGAAGTACTGTCACATTTCATCCTGAAATTCTACACATGTGTTTCTTTTCTTTCCTTTTTTACTAAAATTCGTATGTATTCACATTACTTTTATACAGTGTGACCCATTTAAAATGGAAGCACCCTTATAAAACATGTATTTTTCAACCGATTGGATGGATATTTTTTTCATTAAGTCGGCATTCAGAAAGTCCACTAGAACACCAAATTTGATAAAAGGGTCTTAATTTGCGAGGCTTTGAAATTCAATTAAAATATTTTTTACAAAATTGGACTAAGGGTTTTGCAATATCAGTGAACGGAATTTAATCGAAATCTATTCATCAATAAAAAAGTTATGAGGGAATGTTAATTAAAAAACATGTCATTTAATGGAAAATTAGCAAAATTCTGACTACACCACTGGATTTGGAATAATATTTACCAAAATATAAATCAAATAACTTCCAGAATTCAGTGGTGTACTCAGAATTTTTATGAAAGTTCCAAAATTGAATTGGTGGAATAATTAATAATTTTATTCCCTAATAACTTTTATTAATGAACATAATTTTTACATAAATCATTTCAAAACCTCGTGAATATAGTGGTACAGTCAGACTTTTTCTGAAAAAAGGGTGCTTCCATTTTAAATGGGGTCACACAGTATAAGTTTATTTTATTTCCATACATTTATTTTTTATATTAATCTTA
The DNA here is from genome assembly GCA_018342105.1 of Gonioctena quinquepunctata. Taxonomy (NCBI): domain Eukaryota; kingdom Metazoa; phylum Arthropoda; class Insecta; order Coleoptera; family Chrysomelidae; genus Gonioctena; species Gonioctena quinquepunctata. Next base: position 46,171 of record JAFIRS010001053.1, read on the forward strand.
CATTATATATTTTCATTCTTCTAGATTTATCTATCTATTAAAATTATATTCTTATATTTATATGTGTATTGATCAACGTTTAAGATGTGAACTATTTCCATTTTTACTTTTTGGAACAAGTTGTTACAACTCGTCAAGTACCACATTACTCACTCACTTATATGAACTATTCTGTATATTTGTTGTTTTAACTAATAAGTGAATAAAGTTTATTAATAATTATTATTATATTATTAGGCTCCGTAATATGCAACTTTGCTGTAGTTGAATCGGCTCTCTTACCGTTCACGAAATCCCTATGCATATACTCGAATTTGAATCACCCTGTATATAAAGAATTCACGTGACAATATTTGTATGTCTGCCTACAGAAAACATCCGGTACTCTCTCGGCCATATAGAATCACGTGTACTTTTTTTGTATATGTATGTAATGAGTTTTTCCGGTACTCCCGCGTTTTCAGAAATCTCAAATCACATGTATATGTATGTAATGAGTTTTTCCGGTACTCCCGCGTTTTCAGAAATCTCAAATCACAACTTTTTTTCAGTCGGTCCTGCAATTATTTTAATCACATGAAATAATGGATAATTTGACACATATAATCCAATGGGAGCAACTAGAAAACTCTAGATTGTTGGTTCTCTGAGATATCACGTTATTTATCTCGACCACTTTGAATTTTGATATTATTTTCGCTTTTTCCAAGTTTTAAACATTTTGGTGAAAAACTATCATCGTTCTTCTCGAGTCGGAACACCCCTCCATCCAGAATTTGGGTCCGATCCGAAAAAACGAAAATTATTCTCTTCGCCAGGAAGTGCATAAATAATACTGGAATCTCAAATCAAAACTTTTCTCAATTGGACCTGGAATTATTTCAATCATATGGAATACGGTAGATGATCGAGTTTCCGAAGTATCACGTCATTTATCTGGGTTACATGGGATGTTTCTATTATTCTTACTTTTTTCAATTTTTAGACGTCTCAGCGAAAAATTAATAGAACCATCGTTTCAGTCGTCTAGAAATATCCTTCAATCCGATATTTGATTCCGATCTGACAAAACAAAAATGATACACTCCTGCCAGAAAGTGCATAAATACTCCTGAAATCTTAAATCACAACTTTTCTCACTTGAACCTGGAATTATTTTAATCATATGAAATGAGGGATAATTTGATAGAAATAAGCTAATGGAAGCAGCTAGAAAATGCTAGATTGTTGGTTTTGCGAGATATCACGTCACTTATCTGGGTTACTTGGAATTTTTCTATTATTTTCATTTTCTCCAATTTCTGGACATTTTAGTAAAAAACGAATGACATAATTTTTCTCTCGTGTCGAAACACGCAATCCAAAATTTGGTTGCATAAAAACCGAATTAAATAAAAACAAATTTTCAATGTATTCAGACCATAAATCACATTGATCCTCATGAATTCTTGAATTTTTACCAGAAATTTGTTAATTCCAACCCCAAAGAGCCCTTGATAACAATATTGAACAGAATCGGATATCCAATAATTGTCCGCCACATTGAATTTTCCAATAAAAATTTTTACCCCAAAAACACCTAGATACATTTTCCAAGAATCAGATCACAAAACCCAAAATATTGTAATCGCTATTTAGGTTAATTGAATTTTGACGAAAAAATTATAACCTCCGACTTCAAAACCCCCAAATATCAGTTTTGAATAGAATCGGAAAAATGCGTTCGCCACTTTGCATCCGCCATATCGGATTCTTGAATGTTGACGAAAAATTATAATTTTTCGACCCCAAGAACCCATAAATACTAATTTTTAATGTAATCACCATTTTGATCAGCCATATTGAGTTCGTGAATTTTGATCAAAAAAACTCAGGATCTCGACTCCAAAATTCCCTATATAAATGGAATCGGACTATTAATAAAAAAACTTGTCTGCCAGTTTGGAGCCGCCATCTTATTCTTTTTCATATGAAAATGTCATAACGCATTGTCTTCGGAATGATGCACATCTGCCAAATTTCAAAGCTGTTTCTCAATTAGAAATAGTTGAATTTTTTATTGCAAGATTTGCAGCAGACAGACAGGCAGCTAGAGAACGAATGAGTTAAATGAAATCTCCTGAAAAAGCCCATTCTACGGTTTGACTACTTAAGCATTGCAAATTGGAAATGGTGCTGACAAACCAAGAAGATTATGACAATAATAACGGAAACATCGAAATATTGTATATCTTGGGGGAGTACTGGAAAATCTCATTGCATACATATACAAAAGTGCACGTGATTCTATATGGTCGAGAGAGTACCGGATGTTTTCTGTAGGCAGATATACAAATTAATATCGGGAATCTAAGGGAGAAGAAAGTACTGGAAGTTCTCAGTGAACGGATGTACTAAATTTTATGTCGGCTCCGAGTTGTTTTCAGGAAAGAGTGGAATCTGATACTGGTCTTTATCAACCAAAGTGCAATTCCATCATTATATGAGGTAATCTTTGGAAAGCAGCACTAAACGCTCTAAAGTCACACACTTGTGAGACTAGACTAACTTGGGACTGCAAACTCTCCCTAAGGCAACTGGCTACGAACAATCAGGTTACTCTGTTTGTGGGTGCCAGGTCACAAGGGAATCAAAGGCAATGGAAAAGCGGACAGCCTTGCCAAACAAAGCGCAAACACTCAATTTTCTGGCCCGGAACCCTTTTGTGGTCTTTTCAAAGCCCACATCAACGAAGAGTTTCGGCTCTGGGAAGCTGGCCAAATTAAAACCCATTGGAGTGAGGTTCCAGGGCAAAGACAAGCGACAAAGGAAGCTGAACAGCTTCTCGAGTTGGACAAGGAAGACTTGAAACTAGTACCGGGACCGCTCACTGGACATTGTCCTCTGAGATATCACCTAAAAAAGATGGATAGATCAGACAGTGAACTGTGCCGTTACTGCGAAAACTTCGCTGAAACTGCAGAACACCTGCTTTGCGACTGCCAAGCAATGTTCTGCAAAAGGCTTAAGTTCCTCGAAGGGCTTTCACTAACGCCCTCATACATCAGGAACTCAGCTCCCAGGAAACTGATACGCTTCGCAAGGAGTCTCGGAATCCCGGGTCTTGAATAGATGAAGGGTAATGTACAAAAGACCTTATAGGTCGAGGTACGGAGAGGCTGAAGAGCCATATCGACCCCCTACAATCTACAGAGAGATAGAAGAGAGAGAGAGAGAGAGAGAGAGAGAGAGAGAGAGAGAGAGAAAGAGAGAGAAAGTCCTATGGAGGGAACATAACGCTTTTTCCTTAGGTGATGATAAATCTCCAAATCGAATTACATTCGGAGTTGAAGATAAGTTAAACGGCTTTATTGAAAAAAAGATATTAATGATATGTACTAAACGCTAACAAATAATTCGGTAGGTCTTAGGTACCAGTCAACAAAAAAATAAAATCGTGGGGCGAAGGAAATTTGTATCACCAGTTAAACGCTCATATCATTATAAATGCTATTTACATATTTACTCAGGTTACGATACGCCCAACGATTTTATTTTTTGTCTGATCAATGCCCTAGATTGATGAGGAGAGTGGTGTGTTGACTGGTACCTAAGACCTACCGAATTACATTACATTATCCACATCATTATTATCTTTTTTTCAATGAAACCGTTTAACTTAAAAAAAATTTTTTAGTTATTTTATTTTCAAGTTTTTATTTAATTACTTAATATTTCTCATTCTATTGAGTTCATTTAGTGCCTCATTATTACAAGGTTTCTTTCCTGACAATTTGTTGCAATCTAACTCTCCAATACATAATTACGTGAGCGTAACCAGCTCTGCGTTGCTGGTTACGCTCACGTTGGTTATTTAACCTGACTTTGCGTTGCTCAGGTGTTTCGGACGATAATCGCTGACGTAGTTCTTAGTTCTGAATAAATGCCTAGAATTCAGTTTTAATGTAAATGTAGACTATCTAAACTCTATGATCCGCCATGCACTGTGTTCTGCTTGTGAAGCCTTTTCATTTGATACCCATTACCCATATTGAAACAATATGAAATCTGGCATTTTGTGCCGTCGGACATCTTAGATTTGAAATTTGGCGTAGTGTACAGTATTCTACGAGTCAAGCCCTTTCATTTAATACCCATATTTAGAGGGTTGTGAAAAAGATATTTAATATGCCATTTTGTTGGCGGCCATATTAAATTTGCAAATTTTTTTCAATGTGTACTCTATTCTACTGTTCAAGTCCTTTCATTTGATACTCATACTGAGGGAGTTGTGAAAAATATGTATTCCGCCATTTTGTGGCGGCGGCCATCTTGGATTTACAATGATACTGAATATATTAAATTCGATTGTCATCAGAATTAAACGTGTGTACCAAATATCAGACCAATTTTTCAACAGGAAGGGGGTAAAATTTCAATTAATAAATTTGACCCAAACAAACAAAAAACAACCAGGGCAAGCTAAATAAAACCGTTTGAAAAAGCGTAAGGAACTTCGTTTCTGACGAAGGTCCCCCGACCGCACACGATTTTTGTGTTTATTTCAATTGTTAATAAAAACTTGATTGCACTGTGCTATTGGACCTTTTTGGGACCATCTCATAATATGAATGAATATTATGTACGGGGTGTTGCTTGGCCTGTGCCACCCAATTCTTAAATTTTTTAAACGGATTAGATTTTTTAAATGCTTGAATGACATTTAAATGCCTTTTATTTCAGTGGAAGTTGTGGAAATAAGAAAGCATTTTATTAGTCCTCATTTGGATCCGCTACAGATGGCACTTGGTATAAATATGTGGTTGGCTGAATTGGCAAGACTTTTTCATCCATTGAAAAAAATAATCTGCTCAAATTTCATAAAGAAGAGTAAAACGATATGCTGAATAATATTTTCATCATCATTGTTTTTCTCGTGTCGAAATGCCCCTCAATCCGACGACAAAAGAGAAATGATTACCTTCAGCCAGGAATTGCACAAATACTTCTTAAATTCCAAATGACAATTTTTCAAAATCAAACCTAGAATTTTTTCAATCTAAGGGACAATTTGACACGAAGAATCTAATGTGAAAAACGATAAAACGCTAGATGGTCAAAATTCCTAGATATCACGCCATTTATCACACACACTTGGGATTTTTCTATAAATATAATTTTTTCAATTTCTAGTCCTCGGAAAACAAATGCAATAATACAAAAATTGTTTTAAATACGCGTCAATCCGAAATTTAGTTCCGATCCGACAAAATAAAAATGATTCATTCCAGCCACAAAGTACATAAACACTTCTGAAATATGAAATCACAACATTTTACGATTTGACCAAGAATATATTTAATCATATGAAGTATGCGTCTTTTTGCAGTCTCCTGAAACCATACCAATTACATACTATACAGTGCTAGTCAAAAGTCCCCTCCCCCCCTCGTATCTTTTGAACGGGTATACTTATAATAATGAAATTTGGAGGGTGGAAATAAACGGATGTAGGCTTCTCAACTGGTCATAACAGGTGACGCAATAGTCATAAATGACGTCACAAGGCCACTGTGACCAATAATCTTGAATGGGACCCTATGGCAAGTGACAGCTCGTTTGAAAGGTATTAAAAATACCTATTCAGTCATACCAATTTTGTTTGGGTTTCGGCTGATTTTGATTGATAAATTGAAGAAATACGAAAATTACAGTTTCGCATTTAATTAATAAAGATTTTAAAGTACGCCTCTGGTTAATTGTCAAAAAGGTTGACGTTTTTGAATTCTCTACTTGTCAAAAGTGTTTATACCTTGAAAATTTACCTAAGCTATTGTTTAACGAGACGTTTAAGTGTTTACATAGGCAAAATGGTACGTACTGTAGCCGACAAAGTAGCAGCTATCTTAATAATTGGTGAATGTAGAAACAATTTCCATGCAGCGAAACGACTGTTTAATGAGAGGTACCCCTATATCGAGGGTTTATTTGAGGGAGCTTCTTCGGAAGTTTGAAGCATCAGGTAGTGTTCAAGATGCCAAACGATCTGGTCGACCAACAATTAGTGATGACAAAAAAATTTACATAATTGGAGAAATGGTAGTAAACCCTACTTCTTCCACAGCCCAAGTTGCGTCTATCTGTGAAGTCAGTCAAAGGACAGTACATAGGGTGTTGGCTAAAACAAATTTCATCCATACAAATTAAAATGGTGCACCAACTTTCAGATGATGACCCCGACCGAAGACTAGAATTCTGTGAAACTATGTCCAATAAAATGAACCAACAACCAGGCTACATACAGACAATTTGTTTTAGTGACGAAAGTACTTTCTTTCTCAATGGAATGTTAACACTCAAAATGTGAGGTATTGGAGTGACACAAATCCTCACATCTTTCGTGAAAAACATACTCAATTTCCAGAAAAGTAAATGTTTGGGCAGGTATTTTGGGAAACCACATAGTTGGGCCTCTTTTTCTCAATGCTAACTTAACCGGTGAATTGTATCTGGAGATGTTACAAAATGATATTGAGGCGTTAATTCTTGAAATTCTAGAAGATAATCCAGATGAATTCGACAACTTGGAAATAACGTTTCAACAAGATGGTGCTCCTGCACACTATTACGGTGCAGTGAGACGTTACCTAGATGAAGAATATCGTGGTAGATGGATTGGACGACGAGGTTCGATCGAATGGCCAGCTCGGTCACCGGACCTTACACCATTAGATTTTTTTCTATGGGGGTACTTGGAAATCTAAGGTTTATGCTACAGCACCTGACAGTATTGCCATTCTGAAACAACGAATTGTTGAAGAATGTAGGGCAATTTCCGCTGACACACTGGGACGAGTACGACAAGAGTTTAGCAATAGGATGCATTACTGCCAGGAAGTAGATGGAGCACATTTTGAACACTTATTATAAGAACTGGTTCTTAAATCTTTATTAATTGAATGCGAAACTATAATTTTCGTATTTCTTCAATTTATCAATCGAAATCAGCCGAAACCCAAACAAAATTGGTATGACTGAATAGGTATTTTTAATACCTTTCAAACGAGCTGTCATTTGCCATAGAGTCCCATTTAAAATTATTGGTCACAGTAGCCTTGTGACGTCATTTATGACTATTGCGTCACCTGTTATGACCAGTTGAGAAGCCTACATCCGTTTATTTCCACCCTCCAAATTTCATTATTATAAGTATACCCGTTCAAAAGATACGAGGGGGGGAGGGGACTTTTGACTAGCACTGTATATACGTTCCTACATTTCAGGTGCATACTGAAAATTTTCTTGTTTAATGATATCTAACTGATTTAACCAAAATTTTCCACGGTTGTTCTTGAACAGTGCCTCGTGTTTTTGTAAGGAAGATTTATTTCAGGAGTGCTTTCTTCATTTTCGTTGGATATTTCACTTGGCTGACAATTTTCTCTATTTCCGGCATTAACTACTAGCAATTCATCTTGAGTTTGTACTAAAACTCGATTTGATTTTACCTCGTTTCCTTGTGTCGATTGTCGACTGATTTCATTCATATTCATATTCATATACGTGTTGAATCGATTAGCGGGTATAATTTGACTTTTGGTTTTTCCCACTGGTTGAAGTTCAAAATCAACGTGCGATGTCTTTTTAAACTTAGATTTCCCTTCCTATCTGGCTACGGCTCTAATTCTTTTCACGTCGGGGTTTACTTCTTTCTTCACTTTCGTATCCATATCAAAATCTTCTACTATACTACGTTTTCTCAGAGTTGAGAATCAATTTTCTGCAATTCTCAGTAATTTCGTATCTCCGGAGTTCACTATACTTTTTGGTTGAACTTCACATATATTCAAAAAACTGGGCGGTAAAAATTTGTCCTTGGACAAAAAATTTTCATCCTTGTGATTTTCGACTATAGAAAAATCTTATCTTTGGCGACTGTCATTCCTTGGCGATTGTCTTCAATTGGATGTTCCCTTGGGTATTCATATCTTCTCCAGATTTCCTTTTTTTTTTATGTCCTGCTAGTTTCGGGAATATTTTCATTCTCAAAAACTTTCCTATTATCTTTTCCCGTTTTTCCAACATAATTTCCTTCATTCTCGCTGTGATGCTGCATGGGCAATGTTCCGATACATCTCTCTGTTTCTTCAGGCAGGAAATGCTCGTACCTATACGTATGCATTCCCACTTGTCGACTGTCACGTGTGACTATCTGTCCTAATGTACAAGGTGCGTCGGTTTTTCTATTTTACACATGTGGCACTTTTCTACATTCATCTCTTCTCTCTTGTTTCAGAAATAAAGTCACCATTAAATCCTTATCTCCTTGTAGCTCGTTTGAACGCTTGTTTCGCTTTTCGCTTTTTCCAGACGATTTCCCATATTCTTCATCTGAAACTGTTTTTTCGAAACCTGGTGTCACACTTAAATCACCAGTCCTTGATATCACTATTTGATTCGAGTCTGCCGATATCGTTTCATGGCATGAAAATCTGTTGATAAACACTTCGCGGATTGCTTTGGGCGCGCCTTCCTTCTTCAATCCTAATTTTTCCAGAATTCATCCAATCGTTCATCATGATAGTGACATCTCTCAATCGTTTTTCTACCTCTTCAAATCTATTTTGCAACTCCCTCTGTTCGTCTTCCCGATTTGTTTGGCCTATGTGTTGAATTTTTTTTCAACTCGATAATTTCCCTACTAAATACATTTGATTTTTGCTCCAATCAATTTGCACGTTATATTTTCGTGAAAACTCCAATCCCAGTGTTATTTCAGTACTACGGTGATCATTTTCAACTATTAAGAATCATGTTCCAGAATATTTCCTTCCTTACTTTGATTGGCAGTATAACCGATCCAATATAATGAGTGAAATTTCCTTGTCCATTTCTGAGGTGATACTGCAAATCATAATTCAATTTCATACCTCTAACAATATTAATATGAGCCACTGACACTTGGGATCTCCTATCTATGGATATATGCCTCAAAATTCCTGATACTTCTAAATTAATTACATTTTTCTGTTCATCGTCGGTTAGTATATTTTCTCCTCGCCTCCCACTATCTAAATCGTCGTTTCTGCAGCCTTCATCTGGGGCTTGTTGAAAGCTGCCATTCCATTTAAATTCCGGTTATATTTTGATCTCGTTCCATACTTTTTCCATTTTCTGTCATTTCCATAAATATTTCCTATTTGCCTTCTGTCATTCATTCTCCTGAAATGCTCTCGTTCATCCCTGCTTCTATAAGATCAAAATCTATTTTTTTCCGAATGGTTAGAAAATTCTTTTCTATGTTTATTTATTTTTCCATATTTTTGAACTCGTTTTTAATTAGCGTAGTTGGAAAACCATTTTCCTGACTCATTGAATCTCTCATTTCGGAAACTATTCCTATTTGGACATCTATATGAGGGGTGCCCAATTTCATCGCAATGAAAACATACACAATTTTTCTTATTACAATTTCCTTCTTCATGTCCTTTTCGATTACAATGTGTGCACAATATTATATTCGCATTGAAAGTTCTAAAATTTCTATTCGGTGTATTCGTAATTTGCTCAATTAATTCTTCTTTTTCTGCTAATTTGATGGCTTCGTCTAAACTGATAGGACTTTCAGATAAAACTTTTTTTCTAACAGGATCTAACAATCCCATGGCAAATTGAAACATAATATTCTGCTCATACTTTTGGTTTAATACATTGTCAATTCTATTACTTCCTGTAAGGTGCCTTATATTTGCTGCACATATCTTTAATCTTATGAAAAAATGCCTAACTGATTCATTCTTTTTCTGATAACAATTCAAAAAAATTTTTTGTTCTTCTCCAGGTTCTTTCAAATTGCTAAACTGCTTCAATAATTCCTTTTTAATTAATTGCCAGTTATCGGTATTTTGTAAGCTATCTTCCGCTTCAATGAATAATCTAGCCATGCCTTCCAGTTTAAATCTAACTATGGAACTCATTTGACTGTCTGTCCATTTTGCTACAGCTGCCAAATCCTCAATTTCACGAATAAAATCTTTTATTTCTGTAGTACCATCGTAAAAAGGTATAATATCCAAAGTGATAGTGATTGACGGTTCATATCTAACCCTATCAGTCCACGGCACTGTTGTCTGAGTTTCCATGGTTTTATAATTTCAATAAAAATCTCCATTGATTAAAAATAAAATTTCAATTGATTTTTCGAATACTTCCTGAGTTTTTGATCGGTATAAACGCTCTATATATTTATTTTCCCAATATCGTGTTTCCAAAATAACAACGATATTATACTAAACTATTTCCACAATTTTCCTACTAGTTCTCTTCTGTTCAATTGTCTTCTTCTCACTGACAATTATTTGTAAAAAAAAAATTTTTATATTTCCCAAAAAAAATTTAACTCCAATTTTAGTTTGACATTTTTTTCTGTGGAAAATATCATAAATGCGTTCATTCACTCCCAAATTACTACTCTCGGACCTGACATCAATGTTAATACTGGCCTATAGAGGGTGTGTCAAAACCCCACACCTGACACCAATGTTATAGCTGAGAAGAGTTGGGGAAGTAAATACTCCACATCTGACCAACAATGTTAAAGTCCAGACTACAGGGTGTTATGACTTAACACACCACTCCTGTAATACCAGACATAATTCGTTAGATTGCGAAAAACAGTATTGAGAGCATCGACTATCTGAATACGGTCGAACTGAAACTATGTCTCTGGAGCGGCTACAGAACAAATCTCATTTCTCTCTAATACTGGAGCGTTGGGTTGTTTATTCAGGAAGTACTACCGTTCAGAAGGATTCGAAAAACAATAATTAAACAAGAAATAATAATGCACCCATAAAAATAGTAAGAATGTACATATATATTTAGTAAATAAAAGTTGACACAATTATTTCATTCGTTCTATGGACGGATAATATGAAACAATATTCATACAACAAAAAGAGTGTAGCCTATTGGCAGTTAATTTTACAGTTGGCTACAAAATCGAAATAGATTTACTAAAAACAATCTTGACATCAATTGCCACGAACGGCTAGAAATAATCCTCTTTTGAGATCTGTGGTAACATGAAAATATGGAGATACTTTTACAGACACATGCACATTATAAAGGGTTCGGTTTGCCATAAACATAAATATAGAAAAACATACATAGGACCCACCCTGTTTCAAACTTATTCACTGGAGTAGGTTTTCAAACGACAATTAGTTTTATTATTATTTCGAGTAATCTCGCGTCAATGGGTTATTTTATTTTATTCGCCCGATAGATAGCGCGATATGGCTATGGTTTTCTAAGAGACCACGAACTATCGACTTGCGTTGTTCCGTTGACTTATCTCGGTTCGGGAAGCGGTGACAAAAATAGGCAATTTTTGGAAAAAAACTACTGTTCACTCGTGCTTTCACTTGGAGCGTTCAATACTTGGTTTGACTTGGTTTGCAGTTGCTTAGTTTAAGGGTTTCTGAAGTTCACTACATTGACGATTTTACTGGTACACTTCTTGGAGCGAAAATATTCCGGAGTAACGCCTATTATTTTCGATACTGTGATTCGACGGACTTCTTAACCTCACTTTTGAGAGGAACATATTACCGGAGTAACGACTATGATATAACTAGCTTGGCTACTGTTCTAAGACTGATTATTTGCTGGTTCGCGTTTTATGCTTTTATACTATTCAACCCTAGCTCGCGTCATGCGTTATTTTCATTCCCATACCCGTTATCTTCAACTGGTCATAATAATTATAATTAATGGGTTTGTTTTGTTCCTCTACGCATGAATAAATACGATGAAGTTTTTATGAGTAAATTTTTAATGGTTGTCAATTATCTTATAGATGTATAGCGTCTTTCCGTTGTTATGATTCCATAAACAAAGTTTTATGATATTTCATATCGCTATGCAATATCAAAGATATTGGAATTACTATTCTGGTTTACCATCGTTAATTTTTCCTAGATGAGTTATTTATGAATCCGGTGTACAAGGGTTATTTCTTGATAATTATTTTCAAGTGCATTTAATTGTCTTCCAATAACGACGTATTTTTAACTGGCATGCTTATCAGCGTTTGTCGCTTACTCGAATTTAGAACCTATGTTCATACCCATGGAATTTATTTTCGGGCTATAAAGTTCGTAAGCAGTAATTCATGTTGCTTTTTTAGAAATGAGAGTTTTTCTGTAATTATGGGGCTTGACATGTTGTGCGTTAAAACTTCCAACACTTTTTTGTAAAATAACTGTCGAAATTTTTAAGTGTACGGAATTTGGTACCGATCTGACAAAATAAAAATTATTCTCCACAGTCAGAAAGTGCATAAATACTTCTGAAATTTTAGATCAGCACTATACTCAATCGGACCTAGAATCATTCTAATATGAAATAAGAAAGCCGATCCGAAAAATCCAATGGAAACAACGATGCTAGATGGTCAGTTTTCCGAGGTATCACGTCTTTCATCTGGGTCATATAGGATTTTTATATAATTTTCACAGTATCCCAACTTCTAGATTATTTTCATTTCGGATTTCACTTTTTATTATTCTATACCAGTCACAATTACATGGAAACATATAATCGAAATATTTTCATAGAACGAACGAATATATGTAATTATAATGTAGTTGGAAATTATCTCTATCTTTTTATTGATTGGATACTAATGGATCATCAATTTATGAATACTTGAAAAATATTCCATTAATATCTTTTTGCTTCTTTATACTCGAATGCTGATCCTAAAGAGCGATAATTCATTTTGAGAAAAATTCTTCAAAGGAACGTAGGTCCGCAAGCGATTTATTTCTGAGATACATGATGTTGAAATTCAACAAAAAATCATTCCTTCCCCAATATCTCTAAAACCGCTTTGTTTTCTTTTTTTAATTTTGTACTCATAAAAATACATTTAGAATGGTTCCTGATGCTCGAACAATTTCAAGCACCCACAGAAGGTTATGTGAAACAGGAAGTTTTGAGCCAATTCATCACTTGAAAGGAGCACATCGGATTCGAGAACTCCTGAAATAAGTAAGAGGCAAGTTGTCAATAATTTGAATATTGCCCATATTCTAGTATGGAAGATTCTTTATGATAATTGATTATATTCAACGGGTTCAGGCTCTTTTTCCTCGGAACTTTCCATTACGAGTGAATTTCAGGGAAATTTTATTCACGGATGAAGCTAGTTTTACTAAAAACAGGATGAGAAATTTTCATGATATTCATTTTTGGTCCGACGAGAATCCGCATGCAATCGTGGAATCTCATCACCACGAGCAGTTCTCATGTCTGGGCTGGAATTATCGGAGATTGCCTATTTGGACCTTTTTTTCACCACGCAGATTAAATGGACATAATTATCGCCGATTTCTTGAAGATAATTTGCCAATTCTGTTGGAAGATGTTCCTATTTTAATGCGAAATTGCATGTGGTTTATGCACGATGATGCACCTGCTCAACTTAGTGCTCTGGCACGCGATTATTCAAATCAAAACTTTTATAATCGCTGGATAGGTCGTGGGGGAACAGAGTCATGGCCAGCCAGATCCCCAGACTCAAACAGTCTTGATTATTTTCTTTGAGACATCTTAAGACTTTGGTGTTCAGTCAACCAATTCTAACTGAGGAAGAATTGCGAAACCGCGTAATGGTTTCCTGTGAAGCAATAAGGAATACTCCAGGAATTTTCCAAAGAGTACGCGAGTCAATGAAAAGGAGGGCTGAAGCGTGCACACTTGCAGGAGGCGGACATTTTGAACACTTAATTTTATTTTGGTATTTATTGTTCAAAATAGTTATGTTTCTAAAAATAAAAAATGTATTTTTATGCGTACTCATTACAAAAACTAAATAATAGTTACCATGAAATTATAAAAATCTTGCCTAGATCTTTTGGTTACCACAATTGTAAAATTAAGACTAAGAGAAAAAATCGAATAGGGACAAGCAAATGAATCCGCATGTATTAAAATTGGAAAGGAAAGCCGATTCGGTTTTAGAGATATTGGGGAAGAACTGATTTTTCTGTTAAATTTCAACATCCTGTATCTCAGAAATAAAGCGGTTGCGGACCTATGTTCATATGAATAATTCATCTTAAAATCATCCAATGATTATCGCACTTTAGGATCAGCATTCAATTATGAAACACCCTGAATATGCTCAGGATCAATAAAGAAGGTCTAATGCGTGACACATTCTGTTCTATGTGGTAGGATTCAGTCGAAATACTTATGTCCTGGAAGTTATCATTCTACAAAATACATCAAAGTGAATTCCAGTACTGTCCTGGAAGTAATCATTAACCATATAAAAATTCCGGACCAGTCCCGGAAGTCACCAAATGTCCTGGAACTCATCGATTCGTCATTGAAAATGTCCTGGAACTGATCGCTTGACATATATATATATATATATAATATATATATATATATATATATATATTATATATATATATATATATATATATATATATATATATATATAATATATATATATATAAATATATATATATATATATATATATATATATATATATATATATATATATATATGTATATAGAATGATATCTAGCGGGGATTCGGTCTTGAAGAAAGTACACTCTTTTTTACTACTTGAGTCTCGCAAATCTTAATTTGCTTTTTCGAGAGCGACAAAGTAAAAATATGGACATTAAAATATTTAAGTAATAATAATATACATACTGTGCAATTTGAGATTTTCTTTGTACATCAAAGCTTAGGAACATATTATATAATCAGAAAAGTAGAAAGGAAAACTAAAAATATATATATATATATATATTTCTTATGTTTATTAGGAATAACCGGTCAGTCTATGTTTTTTTGTATTCGATACGACGTTTCGACATTGTTTATGTCATCTTCAGGTAAATTCTTAAAAATTATGTTAAACATGTAAAATTAAAAACATAATACGTTATATAACATCCAACAAATACGATCAAAATTCAAAGAGACGTTCAAAACTCACAATATAATTCAAAAGTTATTCTTTCATCATTTCGTGTTCATGTTTCACGATTGGAATGAACGTTGTTGAATGTCTGAGATTGCTAGTATCGAGCTTGTTTTGAGCTTGTTTTATGTGTTATTGTTTTTTTCCATTTTTTTAAATACATTGGAGTGTTCGACATATTCATTTATAGCATGTGGGCTCTATTGTTATAATTCATGCAAGATTTTTCCGTGTAAAAATGTAAAGATCAGTTCATTTTTACTTTCATATTTTTTGTTGTGGAGAGGGTATTTAAAATTAGTTTTTGTAGATTGGACTGAGGTTTTTTATATCGTTTCTATTGTTTGTATTTTTTTTTATCTTAATCATTTCGAGAAATTTCTAACTTTTGAACTTTTTTCTTTTGTCAAAATTTCAACCTTGTCAGAATCGAATTCATGTTGATTTTCTTTTTCATGTTCAGACAATGATGTGATGTCCGTTTCTGAGTATTTGTGGGCTTGAATTCGTTTCTGTAGGTATTGTTTGGATTGGCTCATTCACAATCTTTACATGGTATTTTAAATACGGTGTTTTTGTTTATTTTTTTAATTCCAGGTTTTAATTTTGAGTATAAAATGTTATTTTCATTTTATAATCGATGTGATATTGTTAAGCTGTATTTTTCTACTGTTTTGATGATTTTATTGGATAATTTTTGATCGATTTTTCGCGAAGTGATCTGGATAGTCATTTTCTTCCAGGATATTTTTTATTTTTTCCAAGTTATTTCTTCGGAATTTTAGGTGAGCAAGTTCAATGGCTCGGTGAGTTAATTCTAAATAACATTTTTTTAAAAGCTAAGTGGTGCATTTGACAAATAGTTTGTGTAGCGATGTGATGAATTGGGTTTACTAAATCAGTTTTTGAAGATTTTTCCAAAATTGTTATACATTATAGTTGTGTCGAGGAAGTTTATTTGTTGGTTGATTTCTTTTTCTACAGTAAATTTCAATCTGGGGTGATAGTTGTTAAATTTTTCTAGATGAAATTCTGTCATTAGGTATTCAAGTCAGGCAATCATCTAATATATCTTTTGAAGAAGACTGGTTTAAATGATAGTTAGTTGATGATGATTTTTTCTACATAATCCATTACGAGATTTGCTATGGTTGCAGCAATTGGAGAACCCCTAGGCTATTCCAAACATTTGTGAATAATACTTGTTCTCGTATTGAAAGTATGTCGAAGTTAGACAAAGTTCAATTGCTTTCAGAAATTCTTCCAATGTTAAGGATGTGTGATTTTTTATTTCGTACCATTTTTCTCTTATAGAGTTTATTGCTAATTTTGTATTGATGTTTGTGTATAGGGATACTATGTCCAGTGAGATAATCATTAGGTTTTTTTGGAATTGTTGTATTTTTAATGAATTCTACAAACTCCCAGGGATTTTTTACGTCGTTGTCATTTATTCCATTAACATTAGTGAGAATTTCTGAGAGAAATTTTGATAAGTTGTATGTTGCTGATTGGGTATTGCTAACAATAGGGCGCAGTGGATTTCCTGTTTTGTGCAATTTGGGTAACCCGTATATTGTTGGTGATTGTGCGTTGTGTATATTCAATTCGTTTTTTGTTTCTTGATTATCAGTTTTGAAGTGAACCAATTATTTACTAAGTTATTCACTTTTGTTTGGAGTTTTCTGTAGGATTGAATCTCTCTTTTTTGTAAGTGGTTTCATCATCACTGTTTTTTTAATCTTATCTGCTTTCAGTATGAGTAATTCTGAATTTTCCCTCAGAAATATTTTTGTTTCTTGGAATTTTTTGTTTGTTTTTCTAATTGATTTTTAAAGTTTGTAATTATATTATTCATTTTGTGTCTTGTTTCGCTTTGATTTTTATTTATTCGATACGAGATTCCTGCTTCCAAATTGGCAATTATTGATTCGGTAGGAATGTCATTGGTCGTGATTGAAATTTTACCAGACTCAAGTATATAATATTTTATGGGTATATTTTTTTCCTGTTACATTTTCTGTCCAATTTTTATTTAAATTCATATTTTGATTTGATCTTTATACTTTTTAGAGGTTTTCAATCTTTTTTTTTTTTTTTCCTCCAGTGATTGGAAATATCTTCCATTGTTGGGATGTTGCTTATCTAAGGATTCATTCAGTTTTGTGAAGGGTTCATATTTTATACTTTCAATGCTTTTATTTAAGTTCGAAAGGTTCTTTCAGCACTCATCGATACATATTTGGATGAGTTTTATATAGAAAAATCCAAAGTATGTTGCTATTTCCGTTGAAATCCTTTATGTTAGAAATTGTGTTTATTTTTTATTTTAAAAAAATTCGGTGTTAATTTCTCATCTTTACATCTTACCAGGAGAATTCTTCTATTTTTCTCAGTTGTAATTTATCTGTTTATGTTTGTGTAATCCTTCTGTAACCAAGAATTTACCTGAAGATGACATAAACAATGTTGAAACTTCGTTTCGAATAAAAATACAGAGACTGTCTAGGGCCCTTTTCCAAAACAATGGAATTAAACATATGTGGTCAAGAAATTAAGAAAAATATTACCGGCTGGGAACTAGAAACTGCCGAAAAATGGATGGGTTTCACAAAAGGATGGAAAATAGAATAGGGAGGAACAACACAAAGTTAGTGAAGGATTACATAAACAAAAAAATTACATCGGAGAAAAATTGAAGAATTTTCCTGGTAAGTTGTAAAGATCAGAACTCAAAACCGATTTTTTTTTAAATAAAATTAAACTCAATTTCAAACATAAAGAATTTCAACGGAAAAACGAACACACTTCGGATTTTTTCTATATAAAGCTCATCCAAATCTGTTTTAATGAGTGCAATAAGAATATTTCGAACTTGAATAAAAGCATTGAAAATATAAAATATAAACTATCACAAAGCATAGGTACCGATAAACTGAATGAATTCTTAGATAAGCGAAATCTCAACAATGAACGATATTTCCAATCACTGAAGGAAAAACAAAAAAAAAGATTGAAAACCTCAAAAAAAATAAGATCAAATCAAAATCTGAATTTAAATGAAAATTGGATATAAAATGTAACAGGAAAATATATACCCCTCAAAATTTCAACCACGACACCAATGACATTCCTACCGAATCAATAATTATCAATTTAGAAGCAGGAATCTCTAATCAAACAAATGAAAATCTAAGACACAAAATAAATAATATAATTAAAAACTTCAAAATTCAATTTGAAAAATAATCAAAGAATATTTACAACAAACTTCAAATAAAACATTAATATTTCTGAGGGAAAATTCTGACTTACTCATACTGAAAGCAGATAAAATTAACAAAACAGTGATCATGAGAAAATGTGAATACCAACAAAAATAAGAAAGTATGCTAAATGATGAAACCACATACAAAAAAGAGAGACTCGATCCTAGAGAAAAACTCCAAACAAAAGTGAATAACTTAGTAAATAATTGGTTCACATAAAAAATAATAAATCAAGAAACAAAGAACAAATTGAATATACACAACGCACAACCACCAACAATATACGGGTTACCCAAATTGCACAAAACAGGAATTCCACTGCACCCCCATTGTTAGCAATACTCAATCAGCAACATACAACTTATCAAAATTTCTCTCAGAAATTCTCACTAATGTTAATGGAAAAAATGACTACTACGTAAAAAATTCCTGGGAAATTGTAGAATTCATTAAAAATACAACAATTCCAAAAAACCATATGATTATCTCACTAGACATAGTATCCCTATACACAAACATTGATACAAAATTAACAATAAACGTTATAAAATAAAAATGGCACGAAATAAAAAATCACATGCCATTAACACTGGAAGAATTTCTGAAAGGAATTGAACTTTGTCTAACTTCGACATACTTTCAATACGAGAACAAATATTTGGAATAGCAATGGGTTCTCAAATTGCTGCAACCGTAGTAAATCTCGAAGGAAACCTCATCAACTCACCATCATTTATACCAGTCTTTTTCAAAAGATACATATATAGGCCAATCCTAACAATACCTACAGAAACGAATTCAAGCCCATAAATACTCAAAGACATCTAAACATGAAAAAGAAAATCAACATAAATTCGATTTTGACCAGGTTGAAATTTTGACAAAAGACAAAAATACAAAAGTTAGAAATGTCCTCGAAATCAGTGTTGGAATTACGCCTAGGCCCGTGAGGGATAATTTACGTAATTTTCATTTCAAATATTTCGCGGGATTTCATTTACTTGTTAACTGAGTATCAGCTGGAACTATAACGCGCATGCGGTCATTGAGATTTAAAAGCAGTTGGGGCGAATGTATTTTATATGTTTACTTCAACGAAATGAGAGCGCTGCAGCGCTGCGGTTAACAGGAATTGACAAGTTTGATATAGAACATAAGCATCGTGCTGTTGAAGAGTCGCAGTCTCATTTTCAGTCTTACGAATGCTCTCCATGTTTATACAAGTCCCGACTTTTTTTATTGTGTTTTTTAACATTCAGAAAAATGTATTCATTATTTTGAATTAGATTTGGATTTTTTTCAAATAAGTTGTCGCAATTCTGATTCAATTTTTTTATCAAATATGCGTGCCCATCAGAAAAAAATTAGCGGTGCTGAATAACGTAAAAGAAAAGCTGAAGAATCTACGAAAATAGATAATTCACTGAAGAACATTCCAAAAATATCTAATTTTATGACAAGTTCAACAAAATCTCCTAATAATGACCAACAACCATCATGTTCATCTGCCGTAAGTATTTTGTAATAATTATTGATGATTTTCATTATTGAATGTAACGTTTCAATCTTAAGAAAAGTTAGTTGTTGAAAAAAATATTTTTCTCTAGCAGGAATTCGAAGAGACTTCAGTGTTATAGTCCATCCAATATCAATCGCAGAAACTGTTTCTATAGAGAGCAAATGAAAACGCACTTCGCTAACACGAGCGTATATGCGAAGAAACGGAACGAAAAATAATCTGTACTACTCGTAAACATTTTCCGTCGGCAAACGGTACATCAAAAGAGCCGATAGTCAACGTGGACTCGAGTGAGGGCTGTCAGTTGTACAACCGATTCGTCTGGACCAATCAAGTTGGACATAATGCTGGCAGCTGTGTCTCTACGATGGGAGGTCATAAATCACGCGTTATATTTGTGTTTTAATAGCTCTGAAAGATTGAAAACCAGTAGCGTCTATGGTCCTAGTGTGTGCCGATCGAAATACGTTTTAGGATATAATAATAACCTACATCAAACAATGAAAGAAATTATTTTTCTTTCTTAATGTATTTGTATAAATAAAAGCTTGTCTTTAATTTTTCATTATTCATGAAGTATTTTTAAAATCTTAAAATATCTAAATAAAATTAGATATCTCCGCCACTGCTGCTCACACGATTTCGCCGCAAGACTTTTTTATGCTTCTGCAATTGATATTGGGAAAACTACTTGCGTGCAAGTATGGGCCAAGATAGACTTAATGCCCTTGCGTCATTGTCTATTGAAGCCCAATTAGTGCAAGAAACTGATCATGAAGATATAATCGACGTATTCGCGCGAACCAAAGCCAAGAAGAAGAAATTAATGTGATAATGTGATATTTGAAAAAAAATATTATTAATTTTCGATATTTGAATTAATAATTTATATTTTAAGTTATATAAGCTGTATTTGAAAAAAAAATGGGTGCTTTGTCGAAATAAATTGAAATAGTCCAAGATACCAGAGCCGGCAAACCTACGTCATTTTAGCAAAACTGAAATTTTGACTATGAGTGTAGTTGAGAAGGTATGCGTACTTGTTAGCTTGAAAGCGAGGCCTTTTTCCAGGTAGCAGGTACAAAAGTACATGAAAAACTCACGACAAGTAGGGTAATGCGTTTGACAATTAACGTCGTCCGGTGGCCGAGCGGTCTAAGGCGCTAGACTAAGCTCTGGATCTCAAAAGTTAGCGTGGGTTCGAACTCCCCCACGCCTGACGATTTTTTTTATTTTTTACTTTGAAATTGAGAAATGGTTTGTTTTTTTTATTTCAATATTCATCGTCGTTGAATATTAAAATTATTTTTTAATTTTTAGTGCATTAGAAGCGTGTCTTTCAGTTTTCTTAGATATAAATTTTTTTCATTTCTGACTTGAAAAAGGATCACATTATTTCAAAATTAGAAAAAATATTGTGTGAAACACGTTGGGAAACACTATTTTTCGTAACTCGCTTTTTTTTGCGGAACTCGCTCGCTCGTTCCGCAGAAATTCGCTCACTATGATAAATAATGCTTTTTTCAATTGGTTGCACAAATAACTATTGAACACTCACTCCACAACAAAAAATATAAAAGTAAAAATAAACAGATCTTTACATTTTTACACGGAAAATTATTGCATGAATTATAACACTTACTATAAATGAATATGTCGAACACTCCAATGCATTTAGAAAAAACAATAACAGATAAAACATGCTCGATACCAGCAATCGCAGACATTCAACAACGTTCATTCAAATCGTGAAACAGGAACACGAAGTAATAACAGAATAACTTTTTAATTATATTATAAGTTTTGAACGTCTCTTTAAATTTTATTCTTATTTGTTTGATGTTATATAACGTATTATGTTTTTAACTTTAAATGTACATTATTTTTGAGAATTCACGTGCAGATGACATAAAAAATGTCGAAACGTCGTATCGAATAAAAAATACATGGACTGACTAAGGTCCTTATTCCGAGAAAACAAAGAAAATAAACATATGTGGTCAAGAAATAGGCGAGATCACAAACTCACAAATTTCCTTCATATGTGCTTGAAGTTGAAATATAGTGATAAAATATTATATATGCATAGTTTTTCCTAGAAGATATTGTGTAATATTCGAATAAACGCTGCTCTAGTATCCCCAGATTCAGTGAGACATTCAAACAAAGAAAATAAACATATGTGGTCAAGAAATAGGCGAGATCACAAATTCACAAATTCGCTTCATATGTGCTTGAAGTTGAAATATAGTGATGAAATATTATATATGCATAGTTTTTCCTAGAAGATATTGTGTAATACTTATTCGAATAAACGCTGCTCTAGGATCCTCAGATTCAGTGAGACATTCATTGATTTGGCATTTTCCCGAGTTGCCAGTGTTATTATTTTTCGGAACTTTTGATGAAACGTTATTCTCTTTCATTCTATGAATAAATCAAAACTTTTGTGAGCATGTGTTATATTGAAATTAAGACTTCGTATTTGATAGCTGTCCTTGATTTAGTTATTGAATAATATGTAGATAGGGGCGCACCAACTATGTGGCGAATGTAGACACAAGCCACGGGCGACAAAATTTAAGGGCGGCAATTCGGCTAAATAAACCGTACTAACGACCTCTTCTTTCTAATGCCGTGCGTCGGCTCCAATTCATGTTTAATGGGTGATTCTCTTTCCGTACTCTTTTGCTTTTAGCGATAGCGGCTAGCTTAAAAAGTCCGAGTATAACAGGTCGGTACAGGTCGGAAGCCGCAAAAAATTAAAATTTATATAAATATGTCTGGATTTAGTAAAATGGGTCATTCTAGTTTGTTCTGCAAATCAGATTAGTTGATCAGATAGTTAGTTAGTGAGGTGAATATTACAGTGTGAGAAATGGTAAGTAGTGTAACTACCCAGATAACACAGGATATCCTATGGATATCCATTTCATGTCCAATTTTGGTCGGGATATCCCTGGATTTGAAATGGACATCCATAAGATATCC
Organism: Gonioctena quinquepunctata; assembly: GCA_018342105.1. Lineage (NCBI taxonomy): Eukaryota > Metazoa > Arthropoda > Insecta > Coleoptera > Chrysomelidae > Gonioctena > Gonioctena quinquepunctata. The sequence continues at coordinate 68,937 of JAFIRS010001053.1, forward strand.
GTCGATGGATTTGAAATGGATATCCTTCAGAAGATATCATATGGATGGCCATAAGATATCCGGAGCAAATATGGATAACTTTAAATTGCAAGATTGATTTCTATTGTGTCAATTTCTGAGTTTCTTTCATGCTCGTACATATGGATTAATTTTTTTGGAAAAATATCATGTTTTGTTTTCCTACTTGATTTGAAATTGATATCCATCGACGGATTTGAAATAGATATCCTTCAGAAGATATCCTAGAGATGGCCATGAGATATCCAAAGCAATCATAAATGAATTTAAACATTCTCGTAGATACACAAATTGTACCTTTTCAAGAATACGTTGTCGCGGGGACCCTCTGCGACCACAGAACAGATATACATGTGTCTGCGACAGCCTGGCCATACTATACGCATAATTACTGGCGACGTCTGTCATATTTCATTTTGTTGAGGAAGGTCATAGTCATAGCACTGAATCCAAACAAAAGTCGTGTTTTTTTCTATTTTCCTCCGTTTTTTGATACCCTGTTGATCTGGATATGATGGTTTTCATCTGTAGCAATTGATTGTTTCCAAAGGGAATTACATATTGGCCGAATACAGGTAAATATCAATTGAAAAAAACATAACCTATAAACATCCATTATTTCCAATGCATTTATGTGTTTGCTGTTTGAGTTTCGATATTTTCAGAAATGCTGAAAAGCACGTCGTTACATTTGCCACAATACACGAGTTTGTCACAGTGCCCATATTAAAAATGGTGTGAATGCCTACAACAGTGGACATGTGATGAAGATGATTCATCAGTAGATTCGAACATTCTCATATTGATTCCACTGAAAAAATGAATCTTTCGGAAGAATATTTGGGAACTGGATCAAAATTCAAAGCTGCTGTAGGTAAGTTGTATGTTCTTCTATTCCTTTTTCTAGAACTCTTTTTTTAGGTACCTAAATAAAATCACAAAAATGACTTTCTTCCATGCTCACTAATATGTTTGCCTCCAAATATAGCTGGTATGGAGCATACAAAATAAACTGGACAACCAAAACTGGCTGAATTATCACTAGGTGAAAGGCCCATTCAGTTGTTCAATTTATTTTATAATAATTTGTATTGCCTCATAACAGACTGCTAGTTCAGTGAGAATGTAAAATTTCCAAGAAAAGTTTATGTCAAAAATGCTTATATATATATATATACATACCTATAATCATAGTATACCAGTAAAGAGAGAGAAAAACTATGGCAGTGGTATATATTATCATCATCAGTATTCGAATTCAAAAGAAAGCATAATATTCCTCACTATTATTTTGTAGATTTAAACATCAATTATACCCGTGAATATATACATATCATTTCAGGAGCAGCTGACCTCAGTGATTCGACGGAAAATAAAAAAGCTACTGAAGAAGCCATCTAAGTTTGGCTGAGAAGGGCCAAAGGAAGGCATCTGTCATCTTCTAGAATAAAGGAAACACCTGATGGACGAAGAAAATAGCATTCAATTTTTTTGATTATTCTGCATTTAATATTCTGTTTTTATTTTAGAGTTTACATATACATTTTATTTGTTGATAACCCCGAAGTTTATGAGAATTTTTTTTTATACCAGAGTTTATTAATACTTTTTTTTTGTTCAATACCATTATTTAATTTCCCTCCAGATCGCTATTCCTATATTTCATCTCCGATAGATATCTCCGAAGGATATCTTTAGAATATCTCTCGTAGAATCTTTCAGATAGCTTTTGAATATCCCTGAAGGATATCTCATGGATATTCCTGAAAGATATCTTTGAAGTATATCTTATGGATATCTTTGAAAGATATCTTATGGACATCTCTGGAGGATATCTTATGGATATCCTTGAAGGATATTCTATGGATGTACAGGTTGTTCCACTTTGGACATCCATCGGATGTCCATAAGATATCTTTTGGATATAATTGGATGTCCATAGTACATCCATAAAATCCATGTGTTATCTGGGTAAAACTAAATGCGGTATATTTTCACTATTTTTCGCTTAATTCTTATTAAAATTTCTGAAACATGTTCTATATCAAAACTCAGTAGTTTTCGAGATATTTGACAATTAACAATATGGCTATTAATTTTATCTTGCAACTACCAACTACTAATTGTAAAGTATTTTTGGGTAATATTCTTCAAGGTCCTGTAATACAAACTAATACATATTTATTTTCAACAAATGTTGTACAGGGTGTTCAAAAAATGTAATCCAATTTGTTGGTAAAGATAGATGTAAAACATTTTTTTTTCAAATAGATCACCATGTAACATATCCTATATCTGTTTTCGAAACATTTAACATTTAATTTTTTTTTCCAAAAACGTTAATAAGATTGCTATTTTCTATTTTAAGGAAAAGGTCGAAAAAAGAAAACGATTGTCAGGTCATCAGTTCCGCCATCAAAGAAGGCAGAAAATGGAAGAGAATGAAAAATTAGCTGATTCTTTGAAGAAATATTTGAAACCGTCAGAAATAAGTGTTCTTCCTGAACTTGAAAATACCGACGATGCTTGCCCTAGTTGTTCCTCAGCCCCAAGTTCCTCATTTGTTTCTGATTGTAATAATAAAAATAGTACCCAGGAACAGCGGCAACATTACTATTTTCTAACTCCACCGTAACATCTGATGAACCTGGAGAGTGGCCCGAAATTATTACATCGCAGATGCAAGATTTTCAACGGAAAAAGGACCCCATCAAATTACGAATTTGATCTATCCAGTAAACTCACAAGGCCGAAAGTTTTCTGCCAGATGTTTTTATCGTAACCTGTGACCTCACCAATGGAGAGAAAGTTAAAAGGGCGTGGCTGATTTACTCAACAACAAGAGATGCGGTTTACTGTTTTTATTGATAACTTTTGGTGAGTCTTTGACCAACTTGTCTAATTAGGAAGGGTGTTCTGATTGGAAACATTTGTCACTAGTGCTAAACAGACACGAAAATATGTTATCTTCACTTATTTATTAAATTATAATAAATCATTACAACAAAAACTCATTACAACTTGAGTTTTGTTCTGCGCCAGTGACGCCTTTTAGCATTGTATCTGATTGTGTTTCCAGTCGTCATTTGAACCCATTGCGGAATAGGTCTATTTTGCTTCAACTTTTTGGCAAGTTTCCGCTTGATAATGAAAGTTTTGTGGGCAGACATTGCTCCACACTGACTCTACAATAAAAAAAAAATTCAATTACGTTCATTGCATGTAGAAAAAAAATACTGGTATCGTGTCAATGAAAGAATAATTTCAGCAATGCAGTTTTTATGTCGTCAATGTTTAACTTCACGTGGTAGATCTAACAAATTATATGAAAATAATAACGAAAACTTCTTAAAATGAATAGAAATGTTCACCAAATTTGATTCTGTAATGGAGCAACGCACACATAAAAATCAAAGCAGTGGCAGCGATAGCGGCATGACAAACTATTGAGGCGATAAAGTTCAAAATGAATTGATAAATCTAATCGGCTCAAAAGTAAGAACTACTATTTTCGATCTAGTAAGAAAACATAAATATTACTCTTCGACTGAACACCGGATGTGAGTCATACGGAACAATTAAATGTAGTTTTGAGGTTTGTTTTATTAAACGATTCGACGAAAAAAAATCAAATACGTGAACATTTCATTTTATTTTGCCCTATAGTTGATTCTACTGGTGCTGGCTTGTATAACTATGTGACAGGTTTATTAGTAGAATTGAATTTAAGTATATATGATTTGCGAGGACAAGGATATGATAATGGAGCAAACATGCGTGGAATACACAGTGGATTTAAAACATGAATATCAAATATAAACCCGCGAGCATTTTGTGTTCCTTCTTCGGCGCACTCATTAAATTTAGTTATTAACGATGCTGCTAAAATTTCTTTTGAGGTGTCCGGATTCTTTGACATTGGTCAAGAGATATGTGTTTTTTTCCGCGTCAACCAAAAGATGGTCAATTTTGAAAACGTGCCTTACAGATTTAATTTTAAAACCACTATCTGATACGCGCTGGTCCAGTAAAATAGACGCTATAAAACCTTTGAGATATCAAATTGGTGAGGTTCATGATGTTCTTTTAAGAGTGATGGATGCATCCGCATCTTTAAAAGATTTCAGTACATCACACCTTGCTCGATCAGTTTAGACTGTCTAAACAAGATAAAAACATTTTTTTTTAGACTTAAGAGATGATAAGGGATTTAGCGAACTTCTTGTAGACGCCAGGGAGCTGGCCGAAGAATTAGAAATTGAACCAAATTTTTTACCATCACAAACAGTTCTTCAAAGAAAAAAGAAAAGACAGTTTGATTACGAAAGTACTGACGAACCAATAACAGATCCGAAAATGAATTACAAAGTAAAAGTATTCTTTTCTATTCTAGATACGACCTTATCATCTCTTAATGAAAGATTCAAGGGGTTGGAGCAATTTAATAACATTTTTGGATTTATTTATCAAATGTTCAGCTTGAATGAAAAATAATTAAGGAACTCTTGTGAAAATTTATCATTTTATTTGAAAGATGAAGCACGTAAAGAATCAGATATTAATGCAAATGACTTATTTGATAAAACTATTTGTTTAAAATGCCACTTACCAGAGCAAAATGAGTTAGATCCTCAGTTAATTCTTCAACACATTTCAGAGAACAATTTAATTTCAACATTCCCAAATACTGCAGTGACAATACGAATTTTTTTATCGCTACCAGTATCTGTAGCATCGGGAGAAAGATCTTCTTCAAAATTAAAATCAATAAAAACTTTTTTACGAATAACTATGGCACAAAAGAGACTCATGAATTTGGCAATTATGTACATAGAAAGTGGCTTTATGGATTGTATTCCTTTAGACGAGTTGATTAAAGATTTTTCCGAAAAAAAGGCAAGAAAAGAGTACTTCCAATAAGTTTTTTTTTCTGTTAAGTAACATTTTTATTGTTTTGTCAGTTTTGTTATTGCTTTGCTTTTCATAAATTTTTCGTCAACCCTGTAGCGTTTAATTTTTCGTTACCCTGTAGTTTGGGGAAACCAAGATTAAACAATTGCTTCGCAACCTGAAGAACACCTCAATGCAGCATTGGTTGCCTACGCTCCGAATAAATGTGAATATTAATGATTATTTGTTTGGTTGTTAGTGAAATTCAGCGAACCTGTGCTGTCTAAATAGTTTAAGTATATGTCTTTTGATTTTTTCCGAGTAGTTGATATTTAGTTTAGTTTAGTTTAGTTACGGCGTGTCATACTTGCCAAGTTTCAGTCCGGCGATTCCTGCACTGAATCGGTTTTCCTGCTATTTTATTGGCTGGCAGTGCGCATAAGAAGAGAAAAATTGAGGTTCTTCCGTGAAGGCAGAGAGAGAGTGGTTTGGTGCCCGAAGATCTCTAAAAAGGGGACATAGTGGCGGTGCTACTCGGAAAAAGAGACTATCAAGTTATTGGATCTGAATTGTAGAATACCCTTCCGAACTCAGTGGATGCCAGAACCCGGTTGAAGTGGAATATTTTTCTGATTAAATATTTTGAATTAGCCCTGGAACTTCCAGTATTTCCATTTGTTGTACCACGAGGCACCAGCTTCTCATTTTTTTCGAAGCCCTCAGTCGAGGTGAGTTGACAGGGATATCATCTAGGATATATAGAAAAATATGCGTTTGATGTTGTTTTGTACATCCATTATTAGTTTGGAAGTCATTTTTGTTTTTGGTTTTAGGGTTGTAGGAGTAGACTACGAATTTTCACATTTTTCTGTGAGGAGTTTTGATGTACCTCCTTTAGGAGTTATTATGTTCAATGGGATCGTAGCCATCGTCCTTTGGTTCCTTCGCGTTTTTAAATCTGACGCATTCATCCCTCGGGGTACGTCAGTGGCGCACCCAGAATGATCTTATGGGGGGGCACACATAGCTGCCTTCATGCGAAAATTAGCACCGCAGGCGTTTTTTTAAGGTCAAGGTCATGGGAACTTTAGAATTACGATAGAATGCTATAACAATATTAAACCTGAAGTGTCTTGACGATGGATTTTTTTTCAACAATGGAAAACGCATTTTAATGACATGAAAGGATGATGGACGAGAGATGAGTAAAAATGAGTCAAATATAAAAAAATATTTCAATATTCATAAAAGAAAATCAAGCCTTCTTGGTCCATTATATTTTAGAACTGCCATCACATCCTTCGGGTCAACGTGGATTTCCCTATGAATATTCAAATGTGCCAGTCCATTTAGCCTATTTTCACTGGTTGTATTTCTCAAATAGGACTTCAGTCGACGTAATGTCGAGAATGACCTTTCCGGTGAACTAGTCGATATCGGCAGAGTCGCGAATATTTCAAGTATAATGAAAACATTGGGATATATATCTGGATTACATAGATTCAATGCATCAAGTGCATTTCTTGGTCTTTGTTGATGACTTGTTTTGCTGAATTTTTGGTACCACAGACACAGTTCTACCTCCAGAATACTCCTTCTGAAATCCTGGATATCATGACTATAAAACTCAGCAAGGCCCAAAAAGCCCCAATTTTTTTCATGCAGATGGAACATTTTCTGTTGGTAGTACTTAATACCATGAATTTTTTAAGAATTGACTTGTTTGGCGAATCGATCTTCTGAACCAGATGAAAATGAATCAACCCATGGTATGAAAACTGATTTTCGATAATAATCCATAGCACTTTCAGCGGGTACGTTAGCTCGATTTGTTTGCTTTGAGGCCAATCTTGGGATTTTGATTTCAATGTCAAACATATCAGCGATCTGTTTGGCTTCATCGAAATTATTTTTGAACTGCGCTCCAGCATTTTCCCGCACGTATTTGATAGTGGAGATTGTTTCTTCGGCTTCATCCATCGCAAACGCAAGATCTGAGTTCTCAAGTTGAAGGATTTTAGCTAAAGGAGAAGCTTCTCTGCTGAGAACAATGAAAGGATGAACTGTGACTGGGCCAGAGCACTTAGCAAAACCAACGCACCTGAACTGGAATCTTTATCTTTCCACAAAGATATTTCCTGAAGTACTGCATGCACGGGTTTCAACAATTGCACCATAATCATGACAGAATCGTGCCTTTGAATCCATTTGGTTGGACACATCTGTTTCAATTTGCCGCTGTGAGATTCTGGCAGTAACGAATGCACTTGATGTTGTAGCACTTGTTGTCTTTTAGGGGTATTGAAGAAAGTATACACTTTCCCAATAGTCCCCATGCAGTTCCTAATAGGTGGTATTTCGGAAGCACCAGAAATTGTCAGATTCAGATTATGTGCTGCACAATGTACATACAGCGCTGTTGGATAATGTTTGGCAATACAAACTTGTGTCCCCTTTAATTGCCCACTCATATTGGATGATCCATCATATCCCTGTCCTCTCAAATTTGAAACATCAATATTGCATGATATCAGTCCATTTATGATTGCATCAGCAAGATCTTTTCTACAAGTTGACTGAATGGGCACAAAAGTAAGAACATTTTCACATATAGTGAATTCATTCTGGCTTGTTCCAATATTTTTAACATACCGAATTCAGATTGAACATTGTTCAATGGTCGATATATCTGTTGTTTCATCGGCTAATATGGAGAAACATTTAGCACAATTTACTTCGCTAGCGATTTTTCGTTTTATTATAATGTCACATGTCTCAATTATTTGGTTTTGTATGTTCCAACTGATATAAGTAGCATTTCGAAGACATGTTTCGAAGTGTTTCTTCAAATTCACATCTCCAGAATCAATCCTAGCTCTTAGCAAGGCACGAAAATTTCCCCTCATTTTCTTCTGGTTCTACACTGATGTTGAACATGCCATGATCTCGATGTCCCCTTAAAGGTAGTCCCTGTCTGCCACACAATATGACAGTCTTTATAATCGGAACCAATTTTTCCTGGTTTTCTTTAACCTGGCGTGCCCTTACGGCATCAACTTGATTATCGATTGATTGGCTTTTTCCCGTCATTACTGACAAGAAGTTGTCAGCCTTTATACTTGCAGTACGATGGTATTGGGTTGTCTGGTGTTTCTGAAAATTCTCCAAAGCTTTTTTCCAATTTCGATAAGGATCAGTAACAAGATGTCCAGTGATTTGAGCTGAAGTATATCCAACTTCTTTTTGGGCAAAAACGAAACAAAATTTACAGTAAGCACCATCTTCTGATTTCGAATATATCAGCCACTTATAATTTTCGAGCCAAGCATATTGGAATTTCCTATATTTATTTCCAAAAATTGTACTTGGAAACTCAATTTTTAATTGTGGCGCCGATAACTTCTGCAATATTTGAATTTTGTCACCATCATTCAGCTGTTTGTTTCTGAAGAAAGAAATATCAGATTGGTCTGCAACCGAACAAGTACCAACATCCGCCCCAGAAGTTGATGGCTGAAAATCCATCACAGCATTAATATTTGAACCTTCATTTGAAATATCCTCTTTTGTCTTGGCCTTTTTCTTTTGAAAGAAATACAATAGAGTTTGAGTCTTTCGCTTTTCATTCATTTTGATTCACAACCTCTAGAAAAAATAAGTTATTCAATAAAAGATATGACCCATTGAATAGTCTACTTACATTCCTCCTGATTAAATGATAGTTTATTTCTTGATTATGGGGTTATAATTTTGTAATCAACGCACCGATATCTCAAAATCAATGCGACGCCCAACGACAATAATGCAGAATCAAAATCGTATTTGCTTGACCTTGACCAACACTGAACTGACACTAACATGACACAATACAGTTCACAGCGTAAAAAATGAAGTAATGATGCCTGAATTCCCTAGCAAGCAACGGGCGAGGGCGGAGTTGAGACAGGAGAACGTACAGTACACCCCAAAAACATCTTAGAAGAGAAGCTTTCATGGCACATTTATTTTCAATTGGGTTATCCAGACTGTAAGAGAATAGTGATCTGCGAGATATAAGAACTTTGATTTTAGTCAAAATATCAGTTGGCTTTTCGAAGTTTGGGGGGGGGGCGTGCCCCCCCCTCTCTGGGTGCGCCAATGGGGTACGTCCAGCGTTCGACACCCCCTCCGCCACCATTCAAGCATTGCCTAAAGATATTAGACAATGATTCAAGTATACCGCCCACCACTGTTGAAAAAAACAGCGTAATTACCTAACGTGCCACATCGGAGAGTTCATACACAAAGCCAGAATTTTTTATTATTTTGATTATTCAACGTGAGAGTTCACTCAAAAAACTAATACTTCTGTTTCCATCAATCTCATTCTATAAGCTTATAAAGCACACGCTCTAGTGTCTTACATTTTATTGTGAGCTTCATCGTAGTACTATGAAAAAGCTTAATTCTTTTCTATGGAATTGGGAAACTCTGTGACATTTTTATTTTTTATTTCTTTTCAAGTTGTTATGAAACTTTTCACAAAATTTTGACATCCACCAACGGCGATATAATAACATTTTGTTGTAAGTGACATTTGAATATATTTTTTTATATACATAGTTTTTTATTTATACTTTGGCTCAAATGACCAGTTTGATTAACACTCTTAGTATTACAACTTATTCGGTTTCTCAACTTTTCGAATAGCTACTTTTTCGTTATTACAGAGTTGAGTGGCGCCCAGCAGTAAACAAAATCTTTTTCATGTCGATTGTGTTGATTTGATTTCAAAATTCGAACGAACGAACCCATAGTGCTCTCTGGCTAACAGCCGCCGTTCGCATTATTATGTGTGGGATTATTGAATTGCAAATAGTTTGCCGCAATCCTTATGTCTAAGACTTCCATGATCTTCTAAATGTTATGGGGATGAGTAGTCAGGTATCATGCTGATTAAAATCTGTACACTTTTTTTATTTTAGCTTTCGGAAATACTAATTTCCTTCATTTGCAAACATCAAATGATAATAATGATTTGAAATTATAGATTATACATTATACGGTATATAAATTAATACATATTTCATTTCAAAATTAGATAAGTAATAGCGATCATTTCAATTTTGTGTGTACCCCCTTATGTGATGTATCAGTATCAAAATTAAATATAGGTATTAGCACGTATTTTAATTTTATTTATGTGTACCCACCCATTTATAAATTTTTTACTAAAAAAGGGGTGAGGGGTGTAAAACCCACAGGCGGCCGCATGGCTTGGCGCGCCCCTGTATGTATGTAAACCGAGTGCTATGTCATTATTTTTTCGGCCTGCTCACATTGTAAAGAATTATTATGAATAACTCTTGGTAATTTTGTAATTATCTTGCGCTTTCGGCAATCGGCGATAGATCTGAGTTTGTTACGTCACATCTTGGCGCGGTTTTCGCAGTGTTCAAACAGGAGAATCCCTTTAGGATTTTTTTTAAACTACTTAAAAAAAAATTGAAAAAATCCAACTACTTTTTTCATCTTTCTGGACATTGTGGTATTTTTTCCAGAAATTAGTGATCTCGCCTATTAAGAAAATATATATGTATATATATATATATATGTATATATATATGTTTATATATATATATATATATATATGAAATGAAACGCATAAAGCACACAAAGTCGTCTTCACAAAAGGTTCAATATAAATTGAAACACAATTGGTAGACCGACAGGCGAAAAGCAACTACTTTCCTAGCAAATACCACGCAGAACTTTGAATGATATTCACCTGACAATCCATGCAAACTTCCATATAAATGGATATTGTTCGCAAATGTTTCTTTCTGATTATGTTTAAATTCATGTCGTGTCCGCCTAACAATCCGCATACCGGTTTCAGGCTTTCTGGCCCTCATCAGTACGGAGTAGTCACCAGCCAGAGATCCGGAGAGCTCTGGCCGAAGCGAGACACAACATAAATAAAATCATCATCGAGCTTTAAAACATTTTTAGGTGCGTCGGAAAAGATAACTTTTTACCGGCGACACCTAGTGACAGAAAGAGCAGGACGAGCAGGTCAATCTCTTTCCCAACAATGATGACGGCGTCGTACGTGGGGGAGAGGCATTTAGCTGTGACAACCTGTCAAACACTCCATACAATTATCCTACCTCGATAGGATTCTAAATAAAAGATTCCTTCTCAGTGGGAGTGGCTCAAATTGCCCGACTGGCATATTTTAATGAAAGAAAAATCCATATGAAGGGAGATAAGATATGAAACGAAATGCATAAAGCACACAAAGTCTTCTTGACAAAAGGTTCAATATCAATTGAAACACAATTGGTAGACCGACAGGCGAAAAACAACTACTTCCCTAGCAAATACCACGCAGAACGTTGAATGATATTCACCTGACAATCCATGCAAACTTCCATATAAATGGATATTGATCGCAAATGTTTCTTTCTGATAAACTCGATTATGTTTAAATTCATGTCGTGTCCGCCTAACAATCCGCATACCAGTTTCAGGCTTTTTGGCCCTCATCAGTACGGAGTAGTCACCAGCCAGAGATCCGGAGAGCTCTGACCGAAGCGAGACACAACATAAATAAAATCATCATCGAACTTAAAACATTTTTAGGTGCGTCGGAAAAGATAACTTCTAACCGGCGACACCTAGTGACAGAAAGAAACACTTCATACAATTCTCCTACCTTGATAGGATTCTAAATAAAAGATTCCTTCTCAGTAGGAGTGGCTCAAATTGCCCGACTGGCATATTTTAATGGAAGAAAAAGCCATATGAAGGGAGATAAGATATGAAATAAATGCATAAAGCACATAAAGTCTTCTTCACAAAAGGTTCAATATGAATTGAAACACAACTACTTTCCTAGGAAATACCACGCAGAACGTTGAATGATATTCACCTGACAATTCATGCAAACTTCTATATAAATGGATATTGTTCGCAAATGTTTCTTTCTGATAAGCTCGATTATGTTTTAATTCATGTCGTGTCCGCCTAACAATCCGAATACCGGTTTCAGGCTTTTTGGCCCTCATCAGTACGGAGTAGTCACCAGCCAGAGATCCGGAGAGCTCTGGCCGACGCGAGACACAACATAAATAAAATCATCACAACAATATCCATTTATATGGAAGTTTGCATGGATTGTCAGGTGAATATCATTAAACGTTCTGCGTGGTATTTGCTAGGAAAGTAGTTACTTTTCGCCTGTTGGTCTACCAATTGTGTTTCAATTTATATTGAACCTTTCGTGAAGACGACTTTGTGTGCTTTATGCATTTCATTTCATATCTTATCACCCTTCATATGGCTATGGCTTTTTCTTTCATTAATATATATATATATATATATATATATATATATATATATATATATATATATATATATATATATATATATATATATATATATATATATATATATATATATATATATATATATATATATATATATATATATATAGTGTATATATATATATATATATACATATATGTAGTTTGTTTATGGGTTATGTAATTAATCTTTTACAAATATAGCATGTTCGGTTGTGAAATCACCTACCATTCAAATGTACTGGATCGGGTTCAATATCAAATATAGGATGTTTGAATATTTTTTGAAAAGGTTGAATGAACATTTTCTCTCTATCACGATATCTAGTGGAGAGTATTGGTGTTCTATTTCGTTTTATACATATATTTGGCAACGGTTAACAAGTGAAGTTGTCTAATGTTGTGTACTTTGGCCTCGACAAAGAGAGATTTTATTGGGTAAGTATATTTTTTACCATAGAATATTTTAAGATTTTTTTTTCCGTATTATTTCTAATTTTTTCAGGTGCGTCTGAAGAATGCCCCCTCAACACAGAATACAGTATTGTTAGCGAGATTCTACTAGGGCATAATATATAACTTTCAGGTAGGTTGGATAGAGCGTAGGCATTTGAATTTGATTAGCATATATCTCAACGTCTTAGCTACCTCATTCACATGTTCATCGTCCCATTTTAAGTGGGAGAGGTGGCTGCAAGACATGTAGTTTCCAAATCACTAATTTCAATATGTGGTCCATGCAAGTACGAGAATTGTATCCTCTCCTTGTTATTTTATTTATCAGTGAAACAAATCCTTGCTCGCTCAGGATATTCAAGTACACTATCATCATCGTTTTTTATATTTATATTCAAGTCACCCACAAAGAAATGATTGGACCCCGATATGCTTTTTGTTTGTTCTAGGTACTTGGTAACTGGGAGGAATTCTTCAATATCGGTTATCGGGGGTCTTCAAACAGAAGTGATTAATATTGATTTGAGGCAACGACCATACCACGTTGAATTATACCAATCCAATCCAATAACATTTATTCTTTTTATATTTACATGATATCTTAAAACTCAACTAATATGTACAATAAAACAATCTCTGCTCCTCTTCCTGGATGTTGTGGGGGGAAAGGGTTGAGGGGATGTGTTGCGGCTTTATGTTCGGGGAAATGTAAGCCACCAGCTTGCCCTCCCGAAGGGGCGAAGGGGTGGCCCCTGTTGGTTTTAACAGGTAGCCTTTTTTCCATATTCGCTATAGTTTTTTCTAGAAATTACGAGTTTTAACGATGCCTCCTGCTTTCGCTTATGCACCTATTATCGTTGAAGATGGAGTTCCGAAATTCAAAATGTTTTAATTATACTTTCTTACTTTTCAACTCGTCAAGCTATCCGGAAAATAAATTGATAAAAAAACCGGCTCACGAACCTTCCTTTTACCCACTTTGATGGGCGTGGCTTAGGTACTTGACCTAGGCCATTTTTGGGTATTAATTCATGCAGGCCGGGTTTCCGACCTTATAGAATTTTACTGGTTTTACAATGGCTCGCGATAGAGTTCTAGTTTTTCAAAAATTACCCCATGTTTCCTGGGAATTCCTTCTCTTATATTCGTTCTCTTATATTCGTTATTATTCGTGAATTATACCGGTTCTCGTCTGTGCGTGGTGTACTATCGCGCAGGACAGTCGCACGCGCACATAACCACACTTCCGCTCCGGTGCCAAGTACGGATGTAGAAAGTGACTTCAAAAATTAATTACTCAAAAAGTATTTTTCAAAACTGGAAAATACATACTCCATCAAAATAACACAACTATAAGCTGTGGAAATATCATAGTATCTCTGCCCTTTGTGCTAAAAGGAAAGAGATGATTGAAGATTGAGAGACGAGTGCTAGAACAGTGCCATCTCAGTATCGAACCAAAATAGCCGAAAAACCATCCTTTTCAGGCTTGAAAATATGTAAATATATGTAAATATATAAGGAAACACAATATAGACTGCGCTACTACCAACACAAGAAGGAATAATCCAGGAAACTGGAAGAAAACCAAGGAAGAAGCGGACTCTGCTAAAGAAGCCACTACTTCCCACACTCAAACTGGACTAAAAACCCATGAAAACCAAAATACTGGACAATATATGGACAGAATTCAACACATAATAAAGTAAGCTACAAGAAAGCACTTATTTAACTGAAAATCTAGAAAGAATCCCCGCGTTTCGACTGAGTAAAGTAATATTGAAAAGCAAAACACGAGAATACCAAATCGAAGTGGATTAAAAACCCAGGAAAAACAATCAATTGGACATTATATGGACATATAGTTATACATAATAAAGTAAGCTACAAGATCAAGTACTTATTTAGTGAAAAACCAGAAAGAAGCAAGGAAAAACTCAGGTTAGTGGTGCTCACGTATCTAAGTGAGTACGCCGAGCTGTCTCTTTGAGGCGCATTTTTTACTATGAAATCATAAATTTTTGTCGAAATTTTCAATCGAAAATTTTCGAATAAAATATTTTTCTTCAAGAAAATATTTTTCATTCAAAAAGATTCCGGTTTCCCTGAGAAAACCTCGGAATCGTGTATATCGGGCCGGGAACGCCCACTTGGCGATTTTCGACCAATCAGAATGCGTCGTTCGCTCGCCTGTAATTATAAATACAGACGAACCGTCCGACACAGCAGCAGTCAGTTGCAGGACTTTAATCCGAATACTTCGAGCAGTCTAGTAACCAGTCTTCGCTGTGGATGCAGGTAGCTGAGTTAGCAGAGCCGAGTATTTTTCATTGGAAATTTATGCGTTTGATCTTTGGACGAATTTCAACGTATACAAAGCCGCCTGGGGAAATTGAGAGCAGTCATTCTTTAGTCGTATATCTGAAAGCTTGTAAGAAGGAGGGCATCAAATACCTCCAAAAAGAATTCAAAGTCAAAACCAAAACTGTACTTTTCAGTACTTCACTACGCTTCGCTTCGGAACGAGACACAGTTGCAGGTAGCAGGAAATATAAGGAAGGCACTAATACCTTTATTGGATCCTGTCATTACCCATCCTATCCTTCGCCTTGCTGTTTTCAACGAGCCCTCTGACAGCCGAGCTGGAGACAGGGTTCATTGGACTCTTGGAAACCGTAACACTCGTCGGAAGAGTGGTCGAGGCCGCTGACTACGGTAGTTAGGAAGTCAGTGGAGATAGGCGTGAATCGTATTTCCGTTATCATTGTGTTGCGTAGTTTAGGGACTCGTACTAAGCCTGTAGGTCCGAGACCGAATGAAGTCTCGATGCAGGGTCCTGGCTTAGAGCTATTAGGTTTTACATGAATTACAGACTTCTGATAGGGTCCGCGACTCGAACATTAGGGGTACAAAATATATTTTATTCACACTTTTTAGTCTGTTCTCTCGAGGACTGAGGAACGACGAATCTGTGAATTTTTTTCAAGAGGAATAATAGGCTGTCTCTATTGACGAGCGCCTAGTATCTAAAACATTGGTTTCTGTGGACGTAGAAACTAAGTGGAAAAAAATATAGGTGTGTGCACACAGCCTACGAATATAATATTTTTCGTGTTCAGTTTGATATAAAATATTACTTCTCTTTGATATTTTGATATTTCTCTTTAGTAAGACTAATTCTCTGAAAGTAATTTTTTTTCTTTCTTTCTGATATAAAACGAAAATAGCTCCTCATTGCGTAATCCAATCTAGAAAAATCAGATGGATTTTCTTGGGGTTTAAGTAAGAACTTTTATTATCAGTCTGATTGTGGGAAATACTGTTTTCTCAACAGACTGTTGGAAATAAACATTGTAAATATTTCTTTAATATTAAAAATTCCTAGAACTTGGAGTTCATTCTCTCTCTTAGCCTGAAGGGGTAGATACGCGCGAGGATGAATGACAAAACTCACGGGGAGCTTGGCCAGGGCATTCATTCAACTTTCACGATGAAAAATCATCCTCGTGCTGACAACCGTCAGAGCATCACCATAGAACTCCGTTCGAAAAATTTTTCACGGACATATATTTATAACCTCGGATAGAGCCACGCCCACGCCCCTTTCTGACCGACAGACCAATAGGAAGCGAGAGTTGGCAGTTAAATATCAAATCGCTACTGAACAGCGCATCAATCGAAATCTTTCAGGCGAACTGAACAGATTGCCGAAAATGGAAATGAAAATGGATAAGGAAGCATTTCCCGCTAGACCCTATCCCGAAATGCCAAGACACGAAGTTCAAGAACTACCAAAGTATTCGAGAGTGAGACGGACATCGAAGATAATTGTCGAAGATGGAAACTTTGACAATAAACTCGAAGGAAAAAATGAAATTACTGGAAAAACAAACATAATATCAGAGGAAGGTTCAGAAAAAGGAGGGGAGGCAGGTTCAGTACCCAGGACTTATAGTATGGGTGCCCAGCCACCCTCCTTGAACCAACCCTTCGATGGAAAAACAAACAATAGCATACTTTTCTCAGAATATGAA
Organism: Gonioctena quinquepunctata; assembly: GCA_018342105.1. Lineage (NCBI taxonomy): Eukaryota > Metazoa > Arthropoda > Insecta > Coleoptera > Chrysomelidae > Gonioctena > Gonioctena quinquepunctata. The sequence continues at coordinate 85,681 of JAFIRS010001053.1, forward strand.
AAGTACGAAGACGAATATTTTGCACATCTATCTGCAGAGACAGATAATGAACAAGAATTTTACATAGCCAAGTTCTCTCGTGATTACGAGAAAATACTTGAAGAACATAGGAAAAACAAAGCTAGATGTCCTGAAATCTGCCAGTCGGACGAATCGAAGGACACTACCAAAGAACATACAGAATACTCAAGCTCATCAGAAGATGGAAAATCAAAAATCAGAGGAAAACCAAGAAAGAAAATCTTAAGAAAAAGGAAAATAAATATCATACACAATAGTAACGAATATACTGGAAATATCAAAAATAAAAATAATGGGAATAGAGATACAGGAGTAGGATCTACTTCCTGCACCTACCCCCTGAAGAAACAGCACGCCTTTGTCCTCAAAGGGATGGATAATGAACCCACCCCTGAGATGGTTGCAGAATGGCTGAAAAACGAACATAATTTGGAGACACATAAAATATACAGAATGAAAAAGACTGAGAGGCCCCTGTACCTGACTATCACGTATGGGGATGCCATCCTGTCAGCACTGAAGAAAAATATCAAATTTATTAATAATACAAGAGTCGACTGGGAAATAAGGAAACCAAATTTGGGCCTAATCCAGTGTAGAAGATGTCAGAAATGGGGGCATGCTGCCGCTATCTGTCAACTACCCCCAAAATGTCTAAAATGTGCAGAGGGGCACAGGTCCTATAATTGCACAAAAAGTCCTGATACTCCAGCGAAATGTGCAAACTGCTCCCTGGATCATCCGGCAAACCATAAAAAATGCACAGACTACCTAAACAGCCTGGCATTAAGTGAAAAACAGGCCAAACATACCCTATGAAGAGTCTGGAATACCAGAAAAGTCAACAAACAAGAACATACAGAACCAGAACGGCCACTCACCCCCTGGGAGGCCAGGGTGAGGGCGCAACGCCGAAATCTCAAGAAAGAAGTAACAGGAGCACAGAAGCGGAAAGTCACCTGGGAGTGAATATAGGGAATGGCCCGCCCCCGCGATCATGTGCTGATAATACAAACTCATTTATGATAGACTTAACTCAAATCTTATGTAATCAATCAAAAATTTTATATGAATTGCATAATGCCGTACAGGCACTCACACAAATTATTTTACAGCACAACACTCAGCCCACACCTGTGGTCCCGGGGAATGCGTGGGGATGGAGGCAAGATATGCCAATGTTCCCTTGCATCCCCGTAGGGCTGCAGTCGGGGGTTGAGATTTGTTGAACTATAATACCCACACAAAACAGCTGATCATAGCTATATACTCCAAAGTAACACTCAAAAGCACACAAAACATTTATATTTCAAATGGCAAATGGTCCAGTGGTTTAGACGTCTGCCTTCAAACTCAAAGGTCCGGGGTTCGAATCTCGGGCAAGTCAAATGAGAAAAATGCCTTTTTTAGTTTTTTTCTCATACTATTTCAAACTTTTAGCATCATTTGCTAACTCAAATATTTTTTACACAAATTACCACCCCCACAACCCTTACTACATAAACATTTTACCCAAACACTTCAAAGTAATTTGTTGTTCAAATTGATTTCATAAGAATTAATTTGACATCCAAATTAACTTCACAAACATACGAGAAAAACCTTTTAGTTTTTTCTCATTCAACACAAATTTTACTCAACCCTCACTACCCCCAATACTTCAAAGTAATTTGTCAATTCAAATTAACTCCACAAAACTTCTAATTTGTTATACAAATTAACTCCAAAAATTTTCTACACAAAATCCACCCCCTCCAAACTATCAACTACCCTCAAGGTAGTTTGCTATCTCAAATTAATTCCACAAAACCGTTAATTTGTTAATTCAAATTAACCCTACAAACTTCAAATTAATTTGTAAAATCAAATTAAGTATTCAAACAGCTCACTCAAACGAGAAAAACCCTTTAGTTTAACCTCAATACACAAACTACCCCAAACTAATTTGTAATATCAAATTAATTACTCAAACATTCCATTCAAACGGGAAAAGCTTTTTAGCTTTCTCATTACTCAAAACAACAAACCTTCATCCCCTTCACCAGGTTTTTTGTATCAATACTTTTCCTGGAAATCTACGCATAACTCACACACTCAAATATAAAAACAAACTCATTCATAAAAAATCGAAAACTACCTCAAACTTTGGAATAAGTCGTTAGACAGGTGTCCGAAATATACTATTAAAATAATCATATTCCTTCTGCATGCTCAAGAGAACAGCACAAAAATCAGCTGGGACGGGCCTATACCCTCGTAATTGAGTAGGTAATAGCCCGTTTTTGGGCCGGGAAGCCCGTCTGGGAACGAACCGGCTCTCTCCGGATGGGGGTTGCGCGAACAACTTCCAACCGTAAATATGTATATAATGTAATTATGTAAATATTAGTTAGTAATATAGATTAAGAACATGACATGTAACTACTGAAAGATGAATAAACTAATTTTGATTTGATTTGATTTGGTTCTCGTCTGATCACCGAAGTCAAGCAACGTCGGGCGCGGTTAGTACTTAGATGGGTGACCGCTTGGGAACACCGCGTGTCGTTGCCGATCATTTTAATAATATTCCACTTGTGTCTGGCCGAATGACGAAATGTCCAAGCCAAAAAAAAAAAAAAATATTGATTTGTTGAAAATATAAACAGGATGTTCATAAAATCAGATGTAGTTCAATGTCCAGCGTGGCTTTAGCCGGGGAAGTAGTTGTTTTATGTTAGACAATCACAAAAAATTACTTCATTTTAATCGTGGATTTTTCAATTCACAGAAAAATATTTCTATCAATATTCAATTGAGAATGTTTCCCTTTTCAACATGAATACCCCACAAGAGGTTATCTTGACGATGGAAGATAGTGACTAAAGTTCATCTTTCAGTCGCAGATGATTCCACATCTGATTTTATGAACATCCTGTTTATATTTTCAACAAATCAATCTATCATACCCCATGACAGGTTTTAATGTCAGAAAACACTAATTTCAAAGTGTCTCTCGAAAAGAAATGATTCTAACTTTTTCCATCTCTGCAAAGTGAGATTGCTTCTTGAAAATGTGTTTCCCATTTCTTCCGGTCTTCCTGATGATCGTGGAAGCGTGAAATAGATTTTCGTCGACAAAAATGTATTGAAGACCTAGTGAATGCGATGTCTCTCTTACGTCAATGTTACGAATGATTTCTGGTGAGTACTCTCTTTTGGAAAACATTCTTCTTTGCCTCATTCATCTTTATGAGTTCTTAATTTAGACTGGAATGGAAAATCAAATAACTATCTGAATGAAAATGCAAATTTTCAATTTCAGATTTTTTCTTTTGAGTTAGGGCTTTTTCAGAATATCTATCAGATGTAGTTTAATGTACAGCGTGGCTTTAGCCGGGGAAGTAGTTGTTTTCTGTTAGACATTCACAAAAAATATCTTCATTTTAATCGTGGATTTTTCAATTCACAGAAAAATCTTTCTATCAATATTCAATGGACCTTTACATTTACGAAAAAAAAAATTCCAAAACTTATATAGGTCGATTATATTTTATATGAATCGTCCAATTGACTTGACTGCTTGATATACACCATTAATATATAATTGAACACTGTTTATTGATAGACTCATCAACAAAAAAACCCATTTCAACAACGGTTTTCTTTATTTAAAACATTCAAAGTTTCTGAACGGGCCTTCCTTTTGATGAAGAGCGACCATTGGCAACACCGCAAATATTAAAGACAGTTCCCATTAAAATCATATTGACATTTGAGGTTAATGTTTATTTTTATCAACTTATTAATTTCTCAATATCATAAACGATTTGGTGTGTTTATAATGAAACAAGGCTTCGTAAAAGCAGGTTCGGAAAATTTGCCAAGGGTGGATTATGAGATTACTCCTTTTATTTATTTTTATGCTTTGTTTATGCAACGTTCCCAAGAACTAAGTGAACTAATAACTTAGGATTCAACACTAGCAAATCAATGAGCGCGTTTATGGAACCCCTAGTACAAGAACTAAGAACCATGACTAGAAAGTTGCCCAACTTTTAACTAAGAACTTTAGTTCTTAGTTAAAACGTTGGTGATTGTTTAGATATAATAAATCATAAATGCATTATACTGTGAATATATATGTAGGCTTTGTCTGTTTGTATTATAATATAAATAAATTCATATTCGGTACCTGTTAGTGTTTCCTTCATGTGATGAGTCAAATATTCATTAAGTTTGAACTACTGAAAATATAATTAATAATTTAGAATGAATAGACTTGAAGTATGTTCATACAAATTTCGTAAATTTTTTGCAAAATTATTTACTTATTTCACACCAATTCTTACTAATCTATTTTTTACAAATACAGGCTTACATTTTCTATGGTAAAAATTTTCCCTATGGTTACAAAGCTATAGGAAAAAAAATATTTCTGAAGATATTGGCATTCATGAAGAGAAAACTTTGACATAATACTGCACATTCTAGTTATTCAAAGTATTTTTGAATTTCAATCAATCAAAATAGAAGAAATTATTCTTATCGACAAAGTTGTTATTCGTCCACCCTATGCTCCAGAAATAAATTGTATTGTGCCTTTTGGAGTAGCAGATATTAAAATTTTTACAGTATTGCATTTTTTCTATTCTGACCAAGTCATGGACAGACGAACAGGATCAGAGGGTTTTTCAATTTCCAGACAATAATTGAATTAACTTTCTTATAGCGAGCTCTGAAAGGGATCGGCAAATTTCTTTCAATTTCAGATATGTTAGGCCAATATATAAACTCTTATAAACAATTTGCCATCATAGGCACAGCTTTTGTGAAAATCTTGTGAACACTTGATTTACTCATATCAAAGTCATCAGCCAATCGAGAGTATACATCCCCAACCCGTATCTTTTTTAAACTTATCAGAACATCCATATATTTAATTTACTCAATTTTGGTAATGTATTTCACAATGTGGTAAACATTTTCAGGGAGCCCCAAATAATATTACTCTTCTTTTCTATAAGTGCAATAGATAAGCGCTGGCGCTGCTGTCCTTCGATATTTTCACAATCAGGATCGGATGAAGACTGACTAGGAATATACTCAGAATTTTTTTTGGTGGTGATATTTTGGTGAATCGTATAATGTACTAGCTTGGCTACTGCTAGGAGAAGAACTATTCGAAACTCTTGAGTAAATATTTCCCATGGATGTAATGTCACTCAACACAGTTTTACTAGCTGAAGGAGTGATGTTTTCATTTGGTTTGGGTTTCTTCATCGTTGGTAGGTCATATACTTATGATGAAACATTGTCAGACCATGTCATTTCAGGTTGATATGTGGACAGACATCTTGCTTCAAAATAAATTTGGATCCCCTTGTTCTAGCATATTCCTAATTCGTAGTATCTTCTTTCAGCTGGAACCAAAGAACAATATGTTTATAGGACTGGATATAAAATACAGTACTGATCGATGATTTTGCAAACTTGGAATGAGTGAAATTAAAGATCGTTCCTTGATGTACTCACCTGGAAATGTTCTGCACAAAAGCATATATTTCCGCTTTTACAAAAGTTTGATTCACTTTCACTGGTGTACACACAACCGTGCACATAGCCCTTTTAGACATTCTCATAGTTATTATAATTAGAAAATAATTTCCGAAATTTTTCAAAACCAAACATTCATGGCGAGCTTGTTCATTTGCAGCAGTTCTGCAGTTCAGCAGTTCTCTGCATATCTCGTGTCTCGTATCAGATATATGCAAGAAAAAGAGCTGAAGAGAGACAAACGATTGATAATATTCTATTCCGTGGAGCAAACGAACGAACCTATCAAAGTATCAAATAACAAATGTCATTACGTCACAATTCCATGATTCGCAACTCATACAACGATGCCAAATCAACTTTTAGTGAACGTGACGTCACGAAACCACTTTTTTCCGGATTATGGAAAAACTACCCATCAGAAAAATAAAATAAAAAATCCCAAGTGATATTAGCACATATACTTTCTAATTACAGTGTTTTCACATAGTGCATAAAAAGGTCCATTGAGAATGTTATCCTTTTCAACATGATTAATATTGTTTGGGAATTACTCAGGTGTATTTTTGTTCTTATTGCTTTGCACTGCGCAATAGCGCAAATTTCCGAGAAAGTTTTGAGTGTTTTTTTTTCATATACACAATCACTCCATCCTTTTTGTCAATATCTCCTTCATTATAAAACATGTTGTGGTTATTAAGTTGAAGTTAAATAAAAATAAATATTTAATCCATTCCTCCCTAACGAAGTGATAGATAGATAGATAGATAGATAGATAGATAGATAGATAGATAGTTTATTTCACCACGTTACATAATAAAAATTTTGTAGCAAGTCAAAGAATAGCATAAAAGTAATGATCAGATTAAACAATTAAAATAGTATAAAAACAAGCAAGAAACTCAAATACAAAAATGTAAAAACAAAGATGACATTAAAAATGATTCACGTATTCTTTGACAGAATAGAAGCCAAAACTCAAAAAATAATTTTTTATTGTTTTTTTTGAATTTGGACATACTAAGAATTTTCAAATTATCGGGAAGATAGTTGTAGAGGTTGAAATCCAGAGTATTCTTCTGTGATTTGCTCAAACGATAGCGGTTTGTTCGAATTTTGTTACAATGTCTGGTATCATAGTCATGAAGGTCTGATTGCTCAATTAATGAAGTTGATTTTTTATGAATTTCTATGAGAACGTTGTACAAAAATAATGTGGGTAACGGCATTATTCTCAATTTCAAAAACAGAGGTTGACAATGATCTCTATAACCAGAATTAGTTATTATTCTGATAGCTTTTTCCTGCAATTTTAAATTTTTTGAAGCCCCAGTTGAGTTGCCCCAGAGTATAACACCATAGCTAATGTAAGAATGGAAGAGGGAGAAATATGTTCTAGATAGTTTTTTGCTCAATTGCGTAATATGACAGGTCCAAATGAGAGTATTATCGACAACAATCCCAAGTAATTTAACGCTGTCTGCGCTTGATGTAGCGGCAGAGCTTGTTGAAAACTGTAACTGTTGCGTTTCGTCTGTATTTAGTTTGAGTCGATTTGTCACGAACCAACTTTCTGCCTTCTCATCGACTTCATTTGATATTCTAGATAATTCAATCGCATTTTTGTTAGAGTAAATAAATGTAGTGTCATCGGCAAACAAAACAGATTTATATAGATGCATGAAGTTACTGATGTCATTCACGTAAATTAAGAACAGAAGTGGTCCCAATACTGATCCTTGGGGAACACCATGTTCAACAAGTTTAAAATTCGAAATGCAATTATTGCTACTGACTGCTTGATATTTATCCGACAAATATGATTTTATGAGGGATAGAGATACTCCCCTGATGCCATGATAATATAGTTTCTCCAATAATATGTCGTGAGAGCCGCAGTCAAACGCCTTGGAGAGGTCGCAGCTGTGTGATTACCTTGCTCGAGATTGTCGACTACTTCACTCACCACATTGAGGACTGCCTCTGCCGTAGAGCGGTCCTTACGAAAACCAAACTGGGATTTGTTGAATAATTTATATTTTTCAAAATATGCGTAAAGACGTTGTTCAATAATCTTCTCAATTATTTTGCTTAAAATGGATATTATTGAAATGGGACAATAATTGTTAACAAGAGAAATGTCACCGTTTTCAAATAAGTGATTAACTTTTGATAGCTTAAATGCATCAGGAAAAATACCACTTGTGAATATTAAATTTATCAATTCAGGAAGAGGCTGCAACAATATCTCGGAGGTCTCTTTAATGTTATCACTTTTTGGTTCATAGGCGTCTAAGCATTTGGAATTTTTGAGTGATTTAATTGCACTTTGAACGTCTTCTTCAGTCACTGGGCTCAGAAAAAAAAAGCTGCAGGGTGCTGAAAAATTTCTGAAACTCAGTAAATCCGCTTGGCATACCGTTGGAAGAGATTGAATGATATTGTCAGCAATGTTAATAAAAAAGTCATTGAAATGTTCAGGAGATATATCAGTATGAGTTCTATCATTATTGTTTTTGTTTCTCTCAAAATTTATCATTTGCCAACATGCTTTCGCCTTATTTCCCGCCGAATGAATATAATTGTCATAAGCTAATTTCTTAGAATTTTTAAGTTGGGCGATATAATTTTTCTTCAAAGTTCTATATGTTATATAATCCCTTGGTTCTTTAGTTTTATCGGCTACAAGTTTCGAATTTGACAAAGACTTCCTCATACTTTTTAGGGATTCATCATACCACGTAGCTGGTGCCTTTCCGTTCTTTGAGTTGTATGTTTTTATTGGGAATATTTTTTTGAAGTCACCATAAGTATTTACAAGGTGGGAGGATAGAATTTCAACATCAATAATTGTTTTGTTGAAACCCCTCTCTACATTTGATAGAGCTTCTTTGGCTTCATTAATCCATTTTGGGTTACTTTTCGAGAAATCATTTTTCTATTTGAGCTTTCTGGTGTTTCCTCAATTATAATATACTGGGCGCGATGATCGGACAAGCAAGGTTCAAAAACTCCGCTTTTTATATTGCTTTCTTCCAAAATGGTAAATATATTAACTATACAGCTAGATGAAGTAGCTGTGATTCTTGTATGGTGATGACAAATATGTTTACAGTGTTTGTATGGCAATGGCAATAAACTTCTGTATCACCAGTAAAACAATATAAGAATAAAAATATGAAAAATACAGTACTGTACAGGCGAATATTTGACTTTATTTTGGCAGGATAATCCCCTGAAGTCTTTCAATAGTTAATGAGCCATGGAATATATGAATATTTCGACCAGTATCTAAACTATCGATATTAATTTCCAAAAGTTGTTGGAAGCCTGGAAAAAATGTCGGTTGTTCCAAAACTGTTATCACTGAATTCTCAGCCGAAGTACCCCGTTAGATTGAAGTTTTGATGCCAAACCTCTAGGAACGGATATTTGTTAAAAAAAAAGATACATCTGGTCTAGACAACGAAGGAGAGACCAATTTTTCCAACGTTTCAAGAAGTATTTAATATTCATAGAACCATGTTAGAAAATAGTTTTTGACAAATTCATGTATTTTCGATGTGAAATAAAAATCATCAAAAGTACCATCGAAACTAAATGGAGAGGAGTGTAAAGAAAGAAAGAGAGAAGTTGTGCGGAAAACCATATATTCCAATCGCATCATCGATAGTAATTCTGTATGTGACCATCTTTTCGACAGTCAGTACTCAAATTAATCCCATTTGGAATTTTTAAAGTCTCTCAGGAATTACTTGGAGTGAAAACTAGTTCATAATTCATGCAATTTACAATGGAAACCAAGATTTAAAATGTATTCAAAAATACTTACCCTTGTTGAAACCGCCAAACTCAAGATGAACGTTGTGAAAACAAATATCCTCAAAATACACATACTTATCACTACACACAATATTCACTGAGATTCCAAATGACTGATCCAGTTTTATCTTGAACGAAAATTCGATAGATTACCATTGCAAAATTATTAATCTTATCAAGATCATCATTGTTTTCTCAACGAAATCCTAAGAGAGATTCGTGAACTACTTGATAATTATTTAGTTTTATTTTGGCTATACCTAGTTGGTGTTTTATTATTATTCTGTTGAATGGAAAATATTTACAAAGCGAGTTCAAAGGTGCAAGGAAAGATGTGTAGTTAAGTAGTTTGACAACATAATATCCTTTTACATCACTGAGTACTATATCTACTACTCGAATCGATTTTGTTAGTTCTTGACTCAATATCGTTGATCATATACTAGACACATACCTGTCAGTGTCATAATGTATGCCTTTTTGATTATATTTACGATTATACAGGGCTTTCGTAAAGTACTGAATGAATTCATTTTCAGCCAAACTATCCATTTCTGAGGAATCTCCTGAAACAGGTCGATTTTTAATCTCAACTTGCCACATTTATGAGGGAAAAGGAAATATACAGAGCGATCCATGTTTGACCAATGACGCCCGCGATGATTTTTTCAAATGGAACACCCTATATATTATTCAATTTTTGGAATCTCCATGGAAAGCTGATTTTAAAACTATATCACACATAGGGTTTGTATGAGTGCGTCCGTTAAATCCAGTGCTCTCGTAAAGTAGTGGATAAATTCGTGAAAAATTAAAGGAATAATTAAAAAAACGCTCGAAGCCGACGAATTTTATTTTTAATCGAGCATTCTTTCAAATTTAATTATTACATACAGAATGATTCGTGTGGGAAAAATGACTTAATCGGTATTTTTTTAATGACAACCCCATTTTTCATTGCGGAATGTGAAAAGGTGATTATGAGTATGGGTGAAATGAAAATAAAATGAGAAATACTATTTTGAAATATGAAAATACTAAATTTAATGGCGATGATAGCTTCAAACAACGATCAAATTAAATGTTCACCTTGTGCACCGTTTGCTATCTGACAGTGTCAATAACGTCAGGAGGTATTCATTGTATCTCGAGACGAATTCTTACTTTTCAATCTTCTAAATTTTCCGGCCTATTGACATACACTTCACTCTTTGAGTATCCCCATTAAAAGTAATCAAGTGGTGTCAAATCTGGAGATCTTTGTCACCACTCAATCGGTCCCCTACTCCTTATCCAACGATTCGGAAACACCACATCTAAATAGTCGCGGACAGCAGCTGCATAATGGGAAGATGCACCATCTTGTTGAAAGAATAAATCAGTTTTCGGAAGACAGGTTCCTCTAGATCTGAATACAAAGCTATTAGTGCAGGAATGAGGTCGAATCGAAAAAAATCCAAATATATTTCACCAGTGTTCACGTCAAAGAAATAAGGACCCAGAATTCTTCCGTCGACTATGCCACACCATACATTCACTTTCTGTGGATTCAGAGTGTGATACTCCATCATCCATCGGGGATTTGTTGTAGCCCAATAACAGCAATTCTGCCTACTGGCCTGGCCGTTCAAAACAAACGTAGCCTCGTCAGAATTTTTTTATATTTTTTACAAAATTATTATCATTATTGCATAGCTGTTGCAGTTGTTCGCAGAATTGATTTCGATGATCAAAGTCGTCTTCATTCAGCTCGTGGATGAGGCGTACCGTATAACGTTGGTGCTTTGCTTTTCTCATAATTTTGTGGGCTGTAGACGCCGCCAAATTTAAATCAGAAGCCAATTGGTTGAGTGTTGTGTGATGATTTTCATGCACTGCCAATACAACATTAAGCTGATCGTCTTCTTGTGGTGAGGGTCGATCAGATTTAGGAAGATCACGGACTTGCCCAAATTCACGGTATTTTTACTAAACTTTGCTCACCATGCTTTGGTTAGTAGGTTGCCGATCAGGATGAGCTTTATCAAATAATTCAACTACTTCTCTTTGGGTGCGCATTCTGTCTTTAAATCCTATCATGCAAAGAATTTTAATTCTTTCCCGTTCATTTAATTTAATTATTTTCCATGAAATGACAAAGTATTACTACTCAATAATGTATCAACACGCGATAAGATATGTTATTCTTTGAAGAAATAACTTCACGAAAACTATTCAGTAATAAAAATAGAATGCTGGTCGCTATGGCTACTGTCAAGAAATGGAAATAGTCAGATAGCAAACGGTGCACAATTTGAACATTTAATTTGATCGTTGTTTGAAGATATCATTGCCATCAAATTCAGTATTTTCATATTTCAAAATAGTTTTTTTTTATTTTTTTTTCCTTTCACCCATACATAATGGAGTTGCCATTAAAAAAATACCGATTAAGTCATTTCTCCTATACGAATCATTCTGAATGTATTGATTGAATTCAAAAGAATGCCCAAATAAGCACAAATTTCGACGGCTTCGAGCGTTTTTTTCAATTATTCCTTTAATTTTTCACGAATTTATCCACTACCTTACGAGAGCACTGGATATAACGGACGCACTGTATACATACCCTATGTGTGATATATTTTTGAAATCAGCTTTCCATGGAGATTTCAAAAATTGAATACTATAAAGAATGTTCCATTTGAAAAAATTGTCGCGGACGGCATTAGTCAAACGTGGATCACCCTGTGTATTCAATTTTACCTTATAAATGTGGCAAATTGAGATTCCTCAGAAATGGATAGTTTGGCTGAAAATGAATTTATTCAGTACTTTACGAAAGCACTATATACCTCGAAACTAATTCATTATATAACCAAACAAATCTCAAATATCAGCGAATAGACGACCATGTTGCTTGTATATTCGCGAATATACACGCTACTTGCTATGAAACAGGTATTTATAGGCTAAGAGCCTATAAATACCATTCCTCATATCTGAGAGCTGGCTGCAGAAAACCTGGCGGCTCGAGTAACAGAATGAAATGTTTTCACAAGCATTTATTTAATTTCACTTATGTATGTGTTTAGTTCAAATCTTGTAAGATGATTTTAACCTACTTCTAGTTGTCCGAATAACGTGAAATTTGGCGGGTGTTCATAATTCCGGTGACAAGGCATTATGGAATTTCTGCAGAAAAAAAAAGGCGGCTCCAATATGGCGGACGAGTTTTGTAATTGTAGTCCGATTCCATTAAAAATTGGAGTTTGGGAGCTTTTAGAGTCGGTTATCATGATTCCTTAGTCGAAATACATGAATTCAAGATGGCGGCTTCAGGAAGGCGATGTGTTTTGTTATTATGGCCCGATTCCATTCAAAATTGGTATGTGGGTTTTTCTGGGGACGTCATAAATTTTTGTCAGAATTCAATAAGATGACGGATTTCATGAATGTCTAAAAATAATTGAATACAAATTATTGAAAAAAAATTAAGACAAACTTCTATACAAAATAAAAATTTTCTTCAATTGTTTGACCATAAGAAAAATAATTTAGTATCTGGGCAGAATTTGTTCACAAGTTTTGTTTGCTCTCTCTCCGGAACATTTTTTGTACTGTTACCATACCAATGGAGTAACAGCTTTGAATTACTCTTAAAATTCAGTATTTACAGAGTAAAAAAATAATATATTTTGGTGCCTCGTTAAATCTTGTTCTAATGCCTTGGCACCAATCTATTTTTTCCTTACTTTATCCATCGAGTAACAGCTTCAAACTACAACCAATACCTATTTTATATTCACGGCAAGCTTCTGAATATGTTACTCACAGAATAACCTAGGTCAAACAAGTAAAGACATTATTTTTCCTTTTTGGTGCATTTGTATAAAATCTTGTCTTAATTTTTTCTCAATTATTTTCATTCAATTCTTTTTAGTCACTCATGAAATCCGTCATTCCATTGAATTCTGACAAAAATTGATAAACTATGACCCCAAAATAACAACAAATAACCAAGATAACAAAACACGTCGTCTTCTTGGAGCCGCCATCTTGAATTCACGAATTTCGACTAAGAAATCATGATGTCCAACTACAAAAACCTCCACACACCAATTTTGAATGGAACGGACTATAATAACAAAAGAAGTCGCCATCTTGAATTCGTGAATTATGACCCCAAAAAATCATAATCTTTGATCCCAGAAACCCCCACATACCCATTTCTATTGGAATAGGGCTATAACCACAAAACTCATCGCCATATTGGAGCCGCCATTTTGAATTAATGCATTCTGACAAAGGCCCCCACACACTATTTTGGAATAGAATCGAACTATAATCACAGAACTTGTCCGCCATATTGGAGCAGCCATTCTGTTTTCCCTTTGGCAAAAACTCCGTAATGCATTGTCACCGGAATAATGAACACCTGCCAAATTTCATGTCATTCGGACGAATATTCGCCCCAAACAAATCATTTTTCAATTTCGAAAGAAAAAACAAAGCTGCTCGAGCTGGTATTTGAACCCACGCTCACCTACGCTCCCTTTCGTGAACCATCATCTTGGACCACTGGAACACTTTGAAGTTAATTTTTTTCGAAACTATTACCACTCGATTGCTACATTGGTATGGTTGCTTTTTCCGAAAAAAGGCCATAAAAAACGTATGCACCACTTCTGACCAGGCAGTCAATGTTTGCTGTGAGTACTAACATTTTAAAAACATTCCATTCTGTTACTCGATTGGCCAGGTTTTCTGCAGTCCCCTCTTGGACTATTACTATTGTTTATAACAAACTCATCAAAATAATTCAGTCACTGTCAAATGATGTCCGAGTCACTGTCAAATCAAACGTAGGTGAAGTAACACCAATGTTTTTAAATGTATGTCTGTAATAGCTAGTTCGAAATATAAACTTGTCATATACCACTTGTGATAGATATTTTGGGTTGAGTATTCTTTGATATTTTTCCGCCAATATTGTTGCAAAAATACCACTTGTTCAAATTTCTTTTGAAAATACCCCTCCAGCTTCGCTGTCGGGATAAAGAAATTTAGTGTCGTGAATTTATACAACAATATTGACAAAAAAATGTCAAAGTATACTCACCAAAATATCCATCACTTGTGATATAACTACTGAATAGTGGCGCTCCGAACGGGATTTTGATTTCATTAGCTTGCTGTTTGCTGTTTCTGGCAAGAATGAACTGTTAAAAATCAAGCTTTTATTGTTATCTTAGTGATCTGAAGAAATGAACGTCCTCGATGCCATAGAACTGATCCATAATACATTAGAAAACGTTGATTGATAGCTCTGATCGGGCATATGCAGATTTCATCAAGCCCACCAAGTGCGTCGTGTTTCAAAAAATATGTAGTCGAGTTCTATAATTTTTGAAGATTTTTCGAGTTTTTTCAGAGCCAAAATTGTATGTATAATCATATTACCAAAATATTGTACAATCATTGGTAACCAGAGATATGGATACTACGACAATAAAGTGAAAGTAAAGATTTTTGATGACGTTGAATTAACGATAAAACTATTCCTCTGGTAGAGGAAACACTAATTTGTTGTAAAAAACTCTCGATATATTCATTCCCCCAACAGTAGTGAAGTGACGGACTTGATGTTAATGAGAAACCTTATATTTCTATTTTTCATTCAGAAATCCTGGTAAATCTTGGGGTGTTTATTTATAATGACACATTTATATTAAATTCATTCCAACATTCCCCCTATTTGAAATGCGTCCTTGACTCCTGATGCACTTCAAAAACATGGACTTCTTTAATGGCTTGGTGAACGAATCTACGACCATAGATTGTCTGGACACATACTGTACTATCACTAGTGAATCTTCTTATTATTTTTTCAGAAAGTGGTGACGTACATCTATATGTTTTATACGAGCCTGGTTACTTCCATGCATATCCAATTTTTGAACTACCTGGTTGGCTACATACAGGATCGGTCTTGAATCTGAACTTAGTTCTTAACTCAAGCCGCAAAGCCATAATGCCACCCGAATTGCTGATGATGTAACCATGTATTCAGGTTGAAAAGGGAAACATTCTCAATTGAATATTGAATAGAAAATCAAATAACTATCTGAATAAAAATGCAAATTTTCAATTATAGATTTTTTTCTTTTAATTAGAGTCTTTTCAGAATATCTATCAGAAGTAGTTCAATGTCCAGCGTGGCTTTAGCCGGAAAAGTAGTTGTTTTCTGTTAGACATTCACAAAAAATAACTTCATTTATCGTGGATTTTTCAATTCACAGAAAAAGATTTCTATTCAATATTCAATTGAGAATGTTTCCCTTTTATACATGAATACCCCACAAGAGGTTATCTTGACGATGGAAGATAGTGACTAAAGTTTATCTTTCAGTGGCAGATGATTTCACATCTGATTTTATGAACATCCTGTTAATATTTTCAACAAATCATGTATTCAGCTTCCGTGGTGCTTGAGGCAATTGTTGGTGATCCATGAAAAAAGTTAACCATCCGTCCAATCAGCATCGCAATAATGAGTAATCAATTTTCTTTCCATTGAATTCCAGTTGGTGATGGACGGTACCTTTTGAGTAGCGTAATATACGCTTGACGGCTGCCCAATGTACTGGTCCTGGATTCTGATTTAAACGACTTACAGAACTTACTGCATAAGTTTACGTCGAGCCTTGAAATTCAAGCGGCAAACAGTAAACAAACAACTGCTACATAGCAAGGAATATATTTAATTCCCTGCATTTGTTCTGCTATAGACGAGGATAACTCATTTGCAAAGTTTTTAATTTCCACTGGATCAGCGTGTTCCGTGTTGTATCATTTCGAAACCTTTTTAATATAATCCTTTTGATTTATTCAAATTATTTCTTGGATCTGTCTCTTTTTTATGGAAATCCGAGGAGAGATTAGTCTTACATTTTGAATCTGTTCATCAACAAAAATGGACAGAGTAGCTTGAGAATCTATCTTCTTTCTTTGTTGGCTTGAAATATATGCAGCCGAAAAATCTCACAGGCTTCTTGTTCCTTCACAGTTTTTCTTGGCAAACGATTTATAAGATAGACTAATGTATAAACTGCTCCAGCCCAAAATACATTTGGTAATTCCACATCAATCAGGAGACAGCGGGCTTTTTCAAAAATCCAATTGTCATTCAATAATTTCGAAATTTCACACGTGTAAGAGGCTCAGGCACGTTTAAGAGTTTTTTTGGATATAATCTAGTCGAGAAGCGAGATTCCTGCAAAAAATAGTTCCAAGTCTCCAAAAATTATGAGCAATAGCGCATTCGATTCGGAATATAATTCTGAAAAAGAGTTTTTTTTCTAACAAAAATTGCAATTGTTATTAACAAAACACAAAAACAAAACAAAAATGGTTCAGTTTCTTTTAAATAACTCAAAAACTATGATAGCGAGAATCAGATAAAATACTCAAAAAAAGGAGAAAATTTCGAATTATTTTTTTAAATTATGAAACCCTATCTCCATTATTTATCATTTTAATTCAACGCTAAAAATAGGGTTCCGCGCGACCGCTACGGCATGCGCCCGCCGTCTCTAAAGCGAGTACACTACATAAAATATTTTTTATAGTATTAAATATCAATTTAAAAATTTGAATGAATCATGGTATGTTTTTAATACTTGAGAGAACAAGGTCCGGTTGGAAAAAAAAATTGCCTTCATTTTTCAACAAGTTCTTAATTAGTCCTTATTTTTAGAACCTCGATTTTTATAAAAAACGGCATAAATGTTTCAATAATAGCTCTAAAAAATGTTCACTTTCTGGAGCCCTTCTTATACATATACTCAACATGATCACGTCATGAAAGTTATTAAAAGTTGTTTATTTTGTTTATTATAATTTTTTTAAGTTACCGAAAAAGTGTTGTTAAAAACATGTTTTATCCATATGTTTTGATATTGCTATTTTTGCATCAAACGATGGTATTCAATAACATTCGAAAACAAAATTTCTGAACATTTGTTTATAAATTGTTTATGAACAAATTCATTAATTTAATATTTGAAAAAAATATATTTTTGCCATTTTGTTTATTTAGAGAAAAAAAAGTATTGTTAAAAATCGGTTTTTTTTTATTTCCACTATTTAAATAATTAGTTGGGAATTGTTTTTTCCTTTGAAAATCATAATCATTTCTCAATAGAATAATGGAAAAATAAAAAACAATTATAATTTTTTTTATTGTTTATTAAGTTAACAATTTGTTATAAACTAATTCCAAATCTCATTATATTTTTTTCTGAAATACTTAAAATTACAAAAACAGCCATATTCAACGAAGTGTCGAAAAAAATGTCATACCGTAATTTTAGAAAAATCAATAAAAATGTAAAAAATAATATTTTCGACACTCTGTTGCATATAGTTGTTTTTATAATTTTTAATAGTTTCAAAAAAAATATATAATGAGATTTGGAATTAGATGATAACAAATTGTTTACTAAATAAACAATTAAATTTTTAATGATTTTCCATTTTTTGTTATTCTATTGAAAAATGCCAATTATGATTTCTAACTAATCATTGAAATAATGGAAATATAAACAAAACTTTTATAATCAATAAAATTTTTCTTTAAGACAAACATCGTTTTTAAAAAATCATTATATTCTCCAGACAACAAAATGGCAATAATATATTTTTTTCAAGTGTTGAACTAATCAATTTGTTTATAAACATGTTCTTAGATGTTTTTTTCGAATTTTATCAAATGCCTTTATACCATGCACCCCACGTTTTTTTTAAATAAAATATTTTTATTTCTTATTTGCAATTTTTTTAGTTTGGTTTTCTATAAAAGCGTGTTTTTAAGTTTTTTTAAACTATTATTTTTGAGAATCTTTTTTCCGATTATCGCTTTCTCTTATAGTTTTTGAGTTTTTCCCAAAAACCTGAACCCCTTTTTTGCTTTTTGTTAATAACAATTGCAATTTTCGTCAGCAAAAAAAACAATATAATATCTTTCTCAGAATTGCATCCCGAATCGAATGATCTATTGCCTAATATTTTTTGAAGACTTGAATCAATTTTTCGCAGGAAACTCACTTCTCGACTAGTCTAACAGGTTAAATCGCAGTCACCTAGAGGCGTGTTCCAGAATATTGTTACAGAAATAAGTACACTACGCCACGACGTGATCATCGAAAGCCATACGATGTTACTATTGGAGATTTCCAAAGCAAACAAGGACAAACGACAAACAAGTGCTCGAAGCTTCTGAATGCTAGGAACGATATATACAGTGCTTCTCAAAAGTCCCCTCCCCTGCTCTTATTTTTGGAACGATTATACATGAACAAGTGAAATTTGGAAACTGAATATTAAATGTTGTAAACTTCTCTACTAGTGATGATAGATGACGAAATCGTCAAAGATGACGTCACCAGATCATTGTGACCAATAATTTTGAATGGAACCCTACGGCAAGCGACACCTCTTTTAAAAGGTATCGAAAGAACCTATTCAATGATACTAATTTTGTTTGTGTTTATGGCAGTTTCAATGGCTCATTAGTAAACATTAATATTTAAATTCCATTCAGTATGATATTAATTACAGATTTAAGAATCAGTATCTACTCAAATAAATTGCTCGAAGTGACCTCTATTTACTTCCTGACAGTGAAATATCCTATTTTTAAACTCTTCTCGTACTTTTGCAAATGTGTCGGCGGAAACAGCCTCACATTCTGCAACAATACGTTGTTTCAAAACGTCAATATTGTCAGGTTCAGTGACGTAAACCTTCGATTCAAGGTACCCCTACAGAAAAAAATCCAAAGGTGTGAGGTCCGGTGATCGAGCTGGCCATTCCGTTGAACCTCGTCGTCCAATCCATCTACCACGATACTCCTCATCCAAATACCGTCTAACTGCACCGTAATAGTGTGGAGGAGCAGAATTCTGTTGGAATGTTATTTCCAAATTGCCGAATTCATCTGGATTATCTTCCAAAATTTCAAGGATTAACGGTTCTATTGCGTTTTGCAACAGCTCCAGATAAACCTCACCAGTTAAATTAGTATTTAAAAAAAGAGGCCCAACGATGTGGTTTCCCAGGATACCTGCCCAAACATTCACCTTCTGGGGAAATTGGGTATGCGTCTCACGAAACAGGTGAGGATTTGCGTCACTCCAATACCTCACATTCTGTGTATTTACATTTCCATTCAGATAGAAAGTACTTTCGTCACTAAAACAAATTGTTTTGACATAGTCTGGCTGTTGGTTAATTTTAGTTTCCATATTTTCACAAAATTCTAGTCTTCGGTCTGGGTCGTCGTCTGAGAGTTGATGAACCATTTTTAATTTGTATGGATGAAATTTGTTTTTTTTTCAACACCCTGTGTACTGTACTTCGACTGACTTCACAGGTAGATGCAACCTGAGTTGTTGAAGAAGTAGGATTAACTATTACTTCTGCCAGTATATCAATTTTTTTCTCATCAGAAATTTGTGGTCTGTTAGATTGTTTCGCATCACCAATACTACCCGTTGTTTCAAACTTACGAAGAAGCTTAAATGAGTCCTCGAAACGGGGTGAAAGGGAAACCTCCCATTAAAAATGTGTTCTGCTGCATGAATATTTTGTCCAGTTTCACCAAGAATTAGGATCGCTGCTACTTTATCACATAAAGCACGTACCATTTCGCTTCTTGAAGCACTTAAACGTTCGGCTCACAACAGTTTAACAAATTTTCAAAATGTACAAAAATATTAACAGTACCAAAAGCTGCTAAAACAGTTAAACGTTCGATCAACAATACACAAATTATTAAATGTACAAAAACTTGGACAATTACAAAAACGTCGAATTAGGGAGACTAACAAAAACGTCAGCTCATTTGACAACTATCCAGAGGCGGAGCTTGAATTTTGAATTTTAGTATCAACTGATTTAATTCATCACAGCTTTGCGTTTTTTAAAAGCAAGTTGCCAAAACTGACATTAACACAAACAAAATTAGTATCATTGAATAGGTTTTTTCGATATCTTTTAAAAGAGGTGTCGCTTGCCGTAGGGTTCCATTTAAAATTATTGGTCACAATGGCCTTGTGACGTCATCTTTGACGATTTCGTCATCTATCATCACTAGTAGGGAAGTTTACAACCTTCAATATTCAGTTACTGAATTTCACTTGTTTATGTATAATCGTTCCAAAAATAAGAGGGGAGGAGAGGACTTTTGGGAAGCACTGTATAAGATCGTGGTACCACAGGACAAAAAGTAGTGATTAATATAAGCGAGTTCAAGATGATTTTTTTGTGCAGTGTGGTACTCGGAACATTCAGTAGTAAACTGTGAATGTGTATTCTATGTTCATAGTGTATTATTGTGTTGTGTACATCCTTCGACAAGATGCAGGTCATAATGAAAATGAGGAAATGGTATTTTGCCGAGCAAGAGAGACAACTGTCGAAAGGAAAACTAGCTGAGAAGGAATGACGTGAGAGATAAAAACAAGAGGAGGCGATTCTCCGACGCGAGAAAGAAAAACGACGGCAGAAGGAAAAACAAGTGGAAAGGGAACGTCGGCAGAAGGAGGAGGAACGTCGACAATAGGAGAAGAAACATCGAGAGAAGGAGGAAGAACGTCGAGAGAGAGAAAAAAAAGGACGGGAACAGAAATGGAAATAAACAAGAAGAAAATGAGCAGATGCAGGAATATTTCCAGATTATTCTGGAAGAACAAAACAAAGAACGGGAACAACAGGAAAAATTTTTTGAGCAGATGTTCCAGAAAACCAAGGGACAAATCGTAGGCTAAAGGGAGATGTCAATGAGATTTAGGCAGAAATCGACACAATCTGGAAAACGATGGAAGAAAGGCACAGTCAGGTAAAAAAGTCAAGGCAGTCCGAGAAGAAGCAAAGAACGAAGTGTGGGCAGTGCGAGAAGAACTGGAGAAAAAAAATCTTCACTGATCCAAGACCACTGTGACAGGGTTGCCACATTACACAATTCGGTGAAACCATCGACATTTGATGGGCAGTCACCATGGTCTCTATATCGTGAGCAGCTTGAAGTTGTGGCAACGGCCAATGGATCATGAAGAAAAACCTACTGCACTTATAGTGTGAGGATATGCTTTGGCAATGTTACAGACCATTCCGGAAGACCAGAGTCACAAGTATTGTAACCTGATTGCTGGAATTGAGGTACGGTGATCAACATTGAGAACAGTTGTACCGGGTACAGTTGAAAACACGAGTAGAGAAATCATGGGGAAAGTCTGCAGGAGTTTGAATACGTGCAGAGACTTATCCAGAGGATTTCAAAGAACAGTTGGCTGTATAGATATTCATTGACGGGTAGAAATGTTGAAACACAAAAGATCCTAGGATTAATACACTTCAAGAATTGCAGTGAAGTTCTAGTTCGTTCCTTGGAAGAAGAAGCATCTTTCAACACCTCAAGACCGAAAATGAGTGCGGTATCGATCGAAGAGTTACCTGGAGGATAAACTAAGCGACATTACACAGATGCTCAGAATATGAGGAGAATTGGAATCTAGGAATAGTAGCGTAACTAACCAATCAAGAGAAAAATGCTTCAGATGTGGTAGGAGTGGACATTTCGAAAATAGACAACATAATCGAAGAATTCTGCTCAGAATCAATGTATAAGAAACAACTCGAGCAAGGCGAGTAGCGAAATATACTATGATTTGCCGTTAATTAGTTGTGGATTCACTGAATTTGTCGCGATTGATGTTCAAGAAAAAAATTCATCAACTTTTGATAGAATTCGCGAAAAGCAAGTAATTTACCGCTAATTCGTCGCTAATTAGTTGTAGAAAAATTAAATTTGTCGCTATTGATGTCCACGAATAAAATTATGTTCATTAGAAATTTGCGAATCAATTTTTGATAGGATCCAAACCAATTTCCAATTATTGAAAAAATAATTTTAAAACGCTAATTTGCTGCTAATTGTTGTAGAATAATTAATTTGCCGCTATTGTTGTTTGACAAAAAAACTAATTTTCCATATACAGATAGTGTAACAACTATTAATCGAATTCACGGAAAATAGAAGAAGTAAACTTATAAGTCGCCACTTATTTGCCATTTCGTTCAAATAAAGTTACCAAAAGAACTTTCGATAAAATTTGTCGAAAAAGAAAAAAAAAACTTAAAATATGTCGTTCATTTGCCGCTAATTAGTTGTGGAAAATTTGAATACGTCGCTATTGTTGTTGAACAAAAAAAAACTAAGTTCATACGGAGATATTGGAACAACAAAATTCACGGAACTTGAAAGTAATAGGCTAATAATTTGACGCTAGTTTGTTGTAAATGTATAATGCAAGAACTTAAAGAAACGGATTTTTTGAATATCTGTGGTTTTGCAAAGTTCACATGAAGTTAGCAGACAACTTTTGATAAAATTCGCGGAAAATGGAAAAAAGGGCTTATTATTTGCCGTCAATTTCACAATAATCATTGAATTTCATTCAAGTACGTCAATATTCAAGTTCCATTGCCTCAACTAGAAATGATTTTAGAATAGTACTGAGTAAAGTATGTTGCATAGCGGTTTCTCTCAAAACATTCCGTACCCGCCCTCCTTATCCACTATATCTGCCTGGCCGGGTTAGTGGGTCGATTCACACAAAATTTCTTCAATATCTAAAAACATATCTCGTAAGTACAATTTGTTACAAATTCTCTTTTATTTTTTAATTCCTTCCATGATAAAAAATGGCCATAGATTCAAGCAGACGTTGGTTTCAATATTTGTTATTGTATCAAAAATTAAACACGAAGATTGTTCCCTCTTCTTTACCCTATTAGCCATTTCAGAAAATTTATCGAAATGAATAATAATTTTTAGGAATGATTACCTTTTCAGACGATTACTAAACATAATCGAAAATGTTGCGTGAATATGAATACCTAATACTGATTTTTTTTAAATATGAACAGGATGTTCATAAAATCAGAATATCTAGCAGATGTAGTTCAATGTCTAGCGTGGCTTCAGCCGGGGAAGTAGTTGTTTTCTGTTAGACATTCACAAAAAATAACTTCATTTTTATCGTGGATTTTTCAATTTACAGAAAAATCTTTTTATTCAATATTCAATTGAGAATGTTTCCCTTTTCAGCATGAATAATACTGTTGTTGAAAACATCATGGTCATGAAAATAATACTGTTTTTTATAATTTTTGAAAAAGTGCCAGACTTTTCTACTGTTTTGCGTTTGGAAAGTGACAGGTTTTTCGCTTTCCCATTTTTTCTTTTTTTAAGTGCGAAAAAAAATCTATAAGTGAAAAAATCGGCCACTTTTTAAACGCAAAACAACGGAAAAATCTAGCAACTTTTCAGAAATTATAAAAAAACAGTATTATTTTCATGACGACGATCGTCTGAAAAGGTGATAATTCCTGAAATTATTAATTTCGATAAATTTTCTGAAATGACTAATGGTACTGTGGATCACTCTTCGTGTTTAATAATTGATACAATAACAAATATTGATTAGGAATTAAACCACCGTCTGCTTGAATCTACGGTCATTTTCGATCATGGAAAGTATTTAAAAATAAAAGAGAATTGATCGTAACAAATTATAATTACCCGAGTAGGCTCACGAGGGCGGGTTCAGGGGGTTTTGAGAGAAACCCCTATGCAACAAACTTAACTCAGTACTATTCTGATATCATTTCTAGATGAGACAATGGAACTGGAATATTGACATACTTAAATTAAATCGTGGATTATTGGGAAATTGACGGCAAATTATGAGCCCTCTCTTTCATTTTTCTCATAGTTTTTGTACAATACATTAATAACAAACTAGCGGCAAATTATTATCCTAGTTTCGTTTTCCCTGAATTCTGTCGAAAGTTTTTCCAATATCTCTGGGGGAACTCAGGGATGAAACGGTTTTTTTTATCAACAACAATAGCGACAGATTGAACTTTTCTACAACTAATTAGCGGCAGAACATAAGGTCTCTTTTTTGTTTTCGACGAATTTTATTTCATTTGAACTTAGTGAAATATGAGTTTTATTAATGAGTAATTTTCTGAAGGTTCTTGCATTATTTATCAACGATAAATGAGCGGCGACTTGTGGCCACCGGCAGCTAGTCAGGTAGACGAGAGTCTTATCGATATCTGAGCCAAACAATGTAGGACGCGGTTAGTACTTGGATGGGTGACCACTTGCCAAGGAAGGTGCGCATATGAACTTAGCGGAACCTTGATTTTTTTGTTGATGAACAATAGCGACAAATTTAATTTTTCCACCACTAATTAGGGCAAACTAGCGGCAAATTATCACCCCCGATAGTTTGCCTTCCGCGGATTCTATCAAAAGTTGTTTCGCTAAGTTCATATGAAGTTAGCAAAAAATTTTAATTAGCGGCAAATTATGGTGTATTTCGCCACTCGATTCGCCCGTGTTGTTTAGCTAAGTTCTTATACATTCAGAATCATATAGTTTGATTGATGAAGATATATGGAAATATCGCACCATTCCGTTATAAGTTTGGATGGATATTTCAAATTTGTATAAGTATATTATTTATATTCTTCGACAATTTTATACGGGAACTTCATTGAATATTCAGTTCGATTCATGAATTTTTCTCATTTTCAATCTTAATGATGATGTTGAAAGGCTTCCAATTACTTATTGAAATATACAGAAAACAAGTGGAATTATAAAGTCAATATCACTTTAGACTAGAATTACTTCAGGATTGTTTTCATTAAATCAAGGAAATTTCCCATAACTTCTCTCCACATCTGTAATCTCCATCTTCATAGAAAGAGAAATATGATGAGTTCTTGATAACATGATAAACAAAATCACTTCAACAGAAAATTGTTCGTACTATCTTCCAAGTTAATTTTTTTTTCTATGTAGGAGAATTGTATGGAGTGTTTCTTTCTGTCACTAGGTGTCGCCGGTTAAAAGTTATCTTTTCCGGTGCACCTAAAGATGTTTTAAGCTCGATGATGATTTTATTTATGTTCTGTCTCGCTTCGGCCAGAGTTCTCTGGATCTCTGGCTGGTGACTACTCCGTACTGATGAGGACCAAAAAAGCCTGAAACCGGTATGCGGATTGTTAGGCGGACACGACATGAATTTAAACATAATCGAGCTTATCAGAAAGAAACATTTGCGAACAATATCCATTTATATGGAAGTTTGCATGGATTGTCAGGTGAATATCATCCAACGTTCTGCGTGGTATTTGCTATAAAAGTAGTTGTTTTTCGCCTGTCAGTCTACCAATTGTTTCAATTCATATTGAACCTTTTGTGAAGACGACTTTGTGTGTGCTTTATGCATTTCATTGCATATCTTATCCCCTTCATATGGCTTTTTCTTTCATTAAAATATGCCAGTCGGGTATTTTGAGCCGCTCCTACTGAGAAGGAATCTTCCATTTAGAATCTCATCGAGGTAGGAGAATTGTATGGAGTGTTTCTTTCTGTCACTAGGTGTCGCCGGTAGAAAGTTATCTTTTCCGACGCACCTAAAGATGTTTTAAGCTCGATGATGATTTTATTTATGTTGTGTCTCGCTTCGGCCAGAGCTCTCTGGATCTCTGGCTGGTGACTACTCCGTACTGATGGGGGCCAAAGAAGCCTGAAACCGGTATGCGGATTGTTAGGCGGAGACGACATGAATTTAAACATAATCGAGCTCATCAGAAAGAAACATTTGCGAACAATATCCATTTATATGGAAGTTTGCATGGATTGTCAGGTGAATATCATTCAACGTTCTGCGTGGTATTTGCTAGGAAAGTAGTTGTTTTTCGCCTGTCGGTCTACCAATTGTTTCAGTTTATTTTGAACCTTTTGTGAAGACGACTTTGTGTGTGCTTTATGCATTTCATTTCATATCTTATCCCCTTCATATGGCTTTTTCTTTCATTAAAATATGCCAGTCGGGTATTTTGAGCCACTCCTACTGAGAAGGAATATATTATTCAGAATCTTATCGACGTAGGAGAATTGTATGAAGTGTTTCTTTCTGTCACTAGGTGTCGCCGGTTAGAAGTTATCTTTTCCGACGCATCTAAAGATGTTTTAAGCTCGATGATGACTTTATTTCGTCCAGAGCTCTCTGGATCTCTGGCTGGTGACTACTCCGTACTGATGAGGGCCAAAAAATCTGGAACCGGTATGCGGATTGTTAGGCGGACACGACATGAATTTAAACATAATCGAGGAAGTAACATTTGCGAACAATACCAATTTATATGGAAGTTTGCATGGATTGTCAGGTGAATATCATTCAACGTTCTGCGTGGTATCTGCTAGGAAAGTAGTTGTTTTTCGACTGTCAGTCTACCAATTGTTTCAATTTATATTGAACCTTTTGTAAAGACGACTTTGTGTGTGCTTTATGCATTTTATTTCATATCTTATCCCTTTCATATGGCTTTTTCTTTCATAAATATGCCAGTCGGGTATTTCGAGCCACTCCTACTGAGAAGGAATCTTTCATTTAGAATCTTATCGAGGTAGGAGAATTGTATGGAGTGTTTCTTTCTGTCACTAGGTGTCGCCGGTTGAATGTTATATTTTCCGACGCACCTAAAGATGTTTTAAGCTCGATAATTATTTTATTTATGGTGTGTCTCGCTTCGGCCAGAGCTCTCTGGATCTCTGGCTGGTGACTACTCCGTACCGATGAGGGCCGAAAAAGCCTGAAACCGGTATGCGGATTGTTAGGCGGATTCGACATAAATTTAAACATAATCGAGCTTATCAGAAAGAAATATTTGCGAACAATATCCATTTATATGGAACTTTGCATGGATTGTCAGGTGAATATCATCCAATGTTCTGCGAGGTATTTGCTAGGAAAGTAGTTGTTTTTCGCCTGTCGGTCTACCAATTGTTTAAATTTTTATTGAACCTTTTGTGAAGACGACTTTGTGTGTGCTTCATGCATTTCATTTCATAAATTATGTTTCTGCTCAATTGCCTCTCTGGCTGTCAAAAATCATGAAAAAAATTGGAAGAAATATTTAAAAAAAATCTTGTCGCAAATGGGTGGATTTTAAAAGGAGTGGTTCAAAAAATAAAGCGATTCGAGCATTTTTATCGCGCGCGGAATTTATTCTAAGGCTGACGAGAATCGTGGGAAAAATATAAAAGTCACTGTTAACCGTACCAAGACACGCGTTCGGCTTGGATGTTTCCTCATATGTCTGGCCGAGACACGTCATCCAATCTCTTACTTATGTAAAAAGAAGGAACACAACCTATCCTAACTTGGCTTACCTTGCTATTCAACTTGAATGCAAGCTTATCAACCTTACAAAGCGACGCGTCGCTCCGCTCGCGAACATTTCGATCCAACCAACCTAAAAAGAAGGAACACAACCTAACCTAACTTGGATAACCTTGTTATCCAAGTTGAAAGCAAGCTAATCAACATTACAAAGCGACGCTTCGCTCCGCTCGCAAACCTTTCGATCCAACCAATTTCTTACGTAAAAAAAAACTGACGAAAAAAGAAACTGAACAGCAAAAAATGAAATACGGAAATGTGCTAACGAATACTCGAATGTGCTGTTAACGAACAGAAGGACAAGTTGGAACCCATCTACACATTCTAATATTGAAGAAGCGAAACCACACTTTTTTAAACTTTAAAAGGTCACAATTTCTAAAATATTTTTTTCCGCGCTTAATTTCCATTTCTAAAGTATTTTTATCGAGTTTTGAAGCACCTGTGATGATTTCGTGAAAATTTTTCGAAAATGCGGATTGGCCCCATTCACTTGAATAGTTGGCAACATGGCATGTTCATAAAACGCCAACAAGATGAATGCACAATGCAACCACCAGTATTTGATTTTTGACATTTCATATGAAAAATTGAATGAAACGTAATAGGAGCTTTTCCATGACTTTATCGAACATTAAGTGATTTAAATATTACTAAAACGTTAAATGAGTGTACAGTTACTATTTTAGTGTAAAAAGCTATTCTTTATATCAGTTTACAATTTCCAATAGTGACATTCCATAACCTTTCTTTATGGACCTTTGGGGCCATATCTCCTAAAACTATATTTTCCGTGCTAAATTTTCAATTGCTATACTGTTTTTATCGTCTTCTGGAGCGCCTGTGGAAATTTCGTGAAGATATTGGGTGATCTCATATTCTCGACCTTTACCTACTATGCAATACTATACCTATATTTCCTTTTTCCAAACTCCTCCGTCACATTTAAAGGTATTTTATTCCTGATAATACATATTCAATGTGAACCATCAATCCAACGTCGGCATAGAAAAATCATAAGAAATTATGTCCAAAAAAGGATATAATCATCTGAACACACGTTATATAGAAATATAAAAGAATCAAAAATATCTTCCACGTATTACCACTCAACGATGATATCCGACTTGTATTCGCATAGATATCCTACCGCTCATGAATCATTCGAAATTTCCCGCAAGCAGAACAGCAGTTCGAATGGTTTCGTACACCTTCGTCACACAGACTCGTATATGATAGAAAGAGACACACAGAGAGAGAGAGAGAAAGTCGCATGGAGGGGGCATAACGCATTTTTCTTATGTGACGATTTCTACCAGTTAACACCCACCGTTCCAACAAGATTCCACCATCTACACCACGGGCCCCATCGACTTCATGAGAAGCTCGGGACTGGA
This sequence comes from Gonioctena quinquepunctata, assembly GCA_018342105.1. NCBI lineage: Eukaryota > Metazoa > Arthropoda > Insecta > Coleoptera > Chrysomelidae > Gonioctena > Gonioctena quinquepunctata. The sequence goes on from JAFIRS010001053.1 coordinate 114,767, forward strand.
AGTTCAACTCTAATTCTATTAGGATCCATCCACAACAGATGTGAGAAGGTCGCAGTAGAAAGGGGGACAATTTCGACAATGTCGAAGAAATTATATGAATACAAAAAGTGTATCTGCCTAATGAGGTGAGTAAATGAAGTTTGGAGTTTGAAACATCAACAACCGTATGTTATTCAAACGAATAATTTTTTTTTCGATTTGCGATTAGTTTTAGATGTCCATGTTACCGAACATAACACAATTTCTATGACTAGTATCAATTTCCCTCGAACCTTCATTTCATTCTGTGAAAATAAAGTATAAGTATACCAACATACAAAATAATTGGACCCTTATTTCCAACAGAAATGGTTATTTCCGTATCGTCTTGCATCGAGTCTAAGACCAGGATAAATCCATTTCAAATAAGAACCATCACCCTTATCAATATAACCTTGAATCTTTGTTGCCGTTTTTGATATAAAAATCAAATTAGGTTTGTGAGATGTTTTTATGCAACTAGGTCATGTAAGACGGAAGTTATCTGTGATTTTCAAAGATTTTGGAATACAGTTTTTCTACTATAGATACTTGGAAAAGGTAATCATCGGTGAATATCCAATGGAGTTACGTCAAACTGTTTAGGAGTTATATGACTTCAAATGTGGATCCAATAATTTTTACATTATGTTCTGATGACCAAAGGAGTAGGTGTCCTATTGGGATATCGGGTTGCCTCCGAAGTAGATGAGTCAAATGTCACAGAACGAAAATGAAAAATCAACGAAGCTTTTTAATATTTGATCCTAGTGAAGACAACTAAAAATGTCGGGTGGATTCATTGTTTCCCTTCAATGCTCTGGCCTCATTCCACATGGGACACAAAATAGATTATAATATTTTTAATTATAGCTCGAAATCAAGTTAAGCTTCAATTTACCGACCGTTTTACCTTCAGTATATCTATTGAAAAAACATATAACAAATATCACCTCCTGCATGATCGTCAAAAATATATCGCGGCAAAACTTTGAATTGAGATTATCCCTCTGACACGTACTTGAAATAAAGCGTACGCACATACATTCTATACTCGAAAAGCGAAAATAACACTATACATCTAAAACTGAACAATTGCACTATTTACGTGAATGAAAGAGATAAAACACTAACATAGGTGCAGAACTTTGAGGAAAAATCGACATTCTAAATCACGACAGTCTGAGTCATCATTCGATGTCAATCGATTACTGAACCGGTATCGATAGGTAAGTTGATCGGCGAATCCAAATGAACTTCAATGAAGTGCGAACAAAATTTATTGACCCCCAAAATATCTTGTTATTTTCAGTAAAGCATATCAAAATAAATTGAATCCGGTAGAAACTAATATTGGTTTAATTCTGTTTTCATTACGCGCAAAGTAAATAGTTTACAGAGGCTCACGCCTGCTTGCATGTAAGTGAATAGATAATGAGCTCGTGTGTCTAATCAGCACCGGTTAGATAAAAAAAATTTATTCGTTTTCAGTAAATTCCTCACAGAGGGTTATTTGTTCTGTATATATCTCCAATTTATGAAATTTATGACTGAAGCTTTGATGTTGAGTTTTTTGTACCGTCAATCTCTATGATCAATACAATGGATTCGTATCTATCATACTTTTACTCCAACACAGTAAAACTCGCCTGAGTAACAGAGAACTAGAAATATTTTTCATAATTTCGCTCTATATCTACGAAAGCGTGGAACAACCACATTAAGTTTTTTTATAATAATATATAAGTCAGAATTAGTACAATTCGGAAATAAAAGTCCGAATTATACAGTAATATATATATATATAATATACATAGGTATACAGTGCGGCTTTTTAGCCTGTTAGCTTTTGAACGGTTCGATAGATGACGCGGACGGGCACATTAACTTAAAAAATTCAAATAGGGGGGGTCATGTAGCACATCGTTGAAAGGATAATTCAATTCTCTTTTCAATCATCAATTTTTTTGGAATTTCGTCGATATGTTTTTTCACAATATGTATTTGAAATGTCAAGTATAAGTGCGGATCTGAATGGTACCCCTTACCTCGATAACTTCTGAACTGTTTGATGTGGAATAATGGGACGGAAAATATTTTGAATGGTATTACCGATCCTACTTTTAATTTATTAATTTATTTATTTTCAGTCAAGGAATACAAGACGGGACGAACCCAGAGAATGTTTTCACTAACAAAAAAAAATAGGGTGGTATAATAGTACTAAAAATATAATGTTTAGAAATTGGATAATGAATTTATGAACATTGACAATAATAATGATTGAGACTATATGCATATAAACCAATATTATTTCAAAATAGTTTTTTTAGAGTATTTGGAAGGGTTATCAAAGAATCAGAAAAGAGGTCGATTTTCTCCACATTCGAAAGTGTGTTATAGGATTTACTATACCTGAATGGGGAGGGGGAATTAAGGTAGTAGTTGGTGCTACTTCGATGGATATAAAACAGTGATTTGTTTCTGATACAGTATGTGTGATCGAGTATAGGGGTGAGGAAAAATTTTTTTGTAAGATGGAATTAAGAAAATATTCAATGGTTAATTAAAAGGTTTTTAAAACTTTATAAATGAATTTTGTGTCTCTTCATAGGCGTTGATCTTCGAGGGGATTTTTTTGAATCAACTGTGTATTCTTGGTTGTATGGGGGAAGAATTTTTTGTTGACGTATTTCAAGAAATTTGTTTGAACACGATTCAATTGCTCTATGTATGCATTGTAGTAAGGATTCCAGATGACAGATCCAAAATTCAACTGTATACATAAGCCATATATAAAGTACGAACCGATTGGTGATTCCTGAAATCTTTACTTATTCTTTCAATAAATCCCAGTATTTTATATGCTTTTTTAGATATTTGACTTATATATTGATCAAAGATTAATTTCGAGTCGTAATGCCTAGATCTTCAATAACAGATATCTTGCTGAGAGGAGCATTATCGATGTTATACTGTTGTGTTTGTATAGTTTTATTGCGGAAAAAAGTAATAGAATGGCATTTTTTTTCAAATTAAGGTGAAGGGAATTGTTTTGGCAGAAGCCAAGAGGATATCTAAGTCCTCTTGAAGAAGCTGAAAATCGGTTGTACTTGATATAGTATGAAACATTTTTAGATCGTCTGCATACATGAGAAATTTGGCAAACTTGAAAGAATTCGCAATATCATTCACATAGGTGTTGAAAAGCAAGGGACCCAGATGGAAGCCTTGCGGTACCCCTGTGGTGTTTTGAAGGAGGAAGAGAAGTTGACAATTCTTACACACTGACGCCTGTTTTGCGCGTATGATCTGAACCAATCAAGAAGGATACCATGTATACAGATCCCAGCAAGTTTTTGCATCAGATTGCCATGATCAATTTCATTAAATGCCTTTCTGAAATCGGTATAAATGACATCCACGTTCATACTCTCCAACAGATATTGTGTGTATTTGAATAGGTTACTTTCGACAGATCTACCTTTCACAAAACCATGCTGTTCGATATTTAATAGGTTCTTGACATCATAGAATAAAAAGTCACAAATAATTGATTCAAATATTTTTGCAATCGATTGTCGATAAGGTGTTCATTGCCGGATTCATGAATTGGGGCAATGAGGGCAGCTTCCCAAACTACGGGAAAGCAGCCCGCACGAAGCGACATACTGAACAGTATGAAAAGTGGTTCAATGAATTCAGAGGCACAGGTTTTCAGCAAGCATGTAGGTATTCCATCGAACCCAGGTGCTTCAACCTTTATTGTCGAAGAACTATACCAGTGGGGGTAATCGCTTTTATGTTTAGGAATTCTTGGAACATAATGAGAAATAATGTTTTCAATTGTAGAATAGGAATTTGGAATACATTCTCCGGTATTTAGACCTGTGAATTCATTATTCCAGTCAGTTGATTTAGGTTCTCGGCCAATGTAGTCGTTATTTGCTTTCGAATAATCGTAACTAAATTCAGGATTTTTCTTCTTATAATTTGTTGAGTAGCTGATAATTTCATAATTAAATGTGATTTCATAATATTGTGGTGGTGATCTTCATTTACCAAAGGTGCATCTGAAATATTCATCTTTTTTATACAGAAGTTATTGTCCATAACTAGATCCAAGGTATGAAGTGAAATATTTCTATAGTGATTGAACTGGGAAAGTCCACAATAGGACAAAGTGTCAATTAGTAAGTTGGAATTCAAATCGGTAAAGTTGGTTGGAATACAGTTATTATTTAGATGGTCCAGGTTCCAGGCAATATTTGGCAAATTGAAGTCCCCACAAATAATGAAATTATCGTTAGGATTATTCGTAATTATGTCACAAAATTTAGAACAGAACAAGTTAGTTCAATGAGTCATCTGGTGTAAGGTAAACACCGCATAGGTGCAATTCAGAGGTTTCATCTGTTATCGTTAGCCATAGGTCTTCAGCGTCGGACATCCAATCGGTACGCATCACACTACATTTTTATTGACAGCAATGAGTACACCTCTTCCTTCACTTTGGTCCGATATAGCTTTTTCTCGGTCTCGACGAAAAACATTGAATGGATCACAAAATACTTCTGAGTTTGAGATAGAACCGTTGAGCCAGGTTTCTGTCAAGCAAACGATATTATAGTCACAGTTGAGGAAATTATTGTAAATAACGTTTAGTTTTGATTTCAAGCCACGCACATTTTGGTAGAGAAAAGATAGACCCATTGGAGATTGATCTGGATAAAAACATTCACATCTTAGAGGAGAAAAGCTCAGATCATTCTGTCAATATCACTCTCGGTTGGTATTTTTTTAACTCTAGCCCTATCATCTTTCTTTGCATAGACGACACCATCTCTCACCCATATATATTTATAAATTTCAGCTTTAGCCCTTTTCTCAACATTGTTCAATTGCATTTTGTTGTAGCTCGTGAGGTGTTCGTTTATAGAAGCTGTTCAGACATATTTTCAATCATTAGTCCTGGGGTTGTCAGCCCAGTTGATCTTCGCTTCAACTTAGCTGCTGCCAGCTTTGGTTTACCCACAGCATTGGTGTTAGCTCTGGAGATGGTGTCAATGTCGTTCGAGGAAACTGCGTGATCTATATGTTCGGCTACTTTCTGTAAAATTGTGTTTAGGTTCGCGGTACGCCAAAGATTTCTAAGTTGTTAGATCTCATTGGTTTTTCTAATGTATCAATTCTTCGAGTTAAGGTAAGAACATCTTTTTTTAGTGACATATTTTCTTGAGTTAATTTCTCGATGGTGTCCAGTTTATCGTTAACTTTTTTATGATTGATTCGAATGAAGATATCTGATCGCTGCAGAATGAGACAGAGTGCATAATGTCTTTCTGCTTGTTGTTCAGATATATTATGTCACTTTGAGTTTTTCGCACTATTTTCAAAGTGAGTGCCGATGCCGGTGGTTCATCTTCTTCTTCCTCTTCCATCAACGGAAAAGCATTCGAGGGGCGACCCTGGTTCCTGTCTGGCCTGCAATTGGGACAAAACCATGATTCACCAGGTAGCTGTAGGTTTGCAACAGACTGCTTCAATAGTTCGACGCATTTTCCATGGTAGAACCACCTGGGCATTTCAGACCGGGAGTTTTGTTAGTCAGACTCGGAGTACAAGTGTTGCAAATTACCATTCTCTCTTACTATTGGAGAGACGCAAAGAAACAACCGGTTATCAGCCAGACTTTTTGTTATGCTTCTTTTAATTGCAAAGGAATAGAAATTACACCATTTTCAAAATTTGCGGATCGTTCACGAACACGTGTGAGCCTGTCGGCAGACTTGAGAGAAGATATATTACAATTACCCGACATATGGCGCTGGGGCCACATCAACTTGAAAAGGCATAGAGGTCGAGTGGCACATCGTTGAAGAGGTCATTCAATTTCACTCTCAACCATAATTGTTCAACGGAATCACAATTACGATAAAGGACACGAAATATAGTCAATAGAGAAAGATTCATGACTTAAAAAATTTACCATTTTCCAATTTGTTTCAAATCTTAAAAAGGTAGAGATTTTGAATCCACACAATAATCCAATTTTCGACCCAAATAATACCCAATAAATTTATTTCTTATGACCAAAATCATAACGGGTACCATTTATTGGATTCAAGGAACTGATAATGGAGCAGTTACCTAGAAATGCCTAATATGAAGTTGGATGATTTTGTCGATGTTTAAGACCTTCTAATGTATGAATGATTATACCATTACTTACCTGCTCTTCATATTAAAAACGATGTGCAACTCAACCTATGCCTTTCGGAATTTCAAAGTTGGTGTGCTTCCGCGCCCTCTGGTGAGTAATTGTAATGTATCTTCTCTCAAAAAGTAGGATCGGTAATACCATTCAAAATAATGTCTGTCCCATTGTTCCGTTCACAAGTTATCGAGGGGGTGAAAGGGAAAGTACCGTGTGTTTTGAGAGTCATAGAAATGGGTACGTGGGCTTCTGTTTTCGAATGGGAAAAACTGTATTTCAGAGTTTTTGAAAATGCAACCCTAAAGAGGTTTAAAGGGGGGTTGATAGTTTGTATAGGAGTACCGTTAGTTTTTTTAAGTTAGAGGCATAAAAATTGGTATTTGAGGCCTTTGTTACAAAAATGTGTTTCACTATTTTTGGAAATCCATTTCTGAAAGGGGTGAAATGAGGATTGGAAATGTGTATGGGGGTTCCTTTTTAATATCGTTTCGGACGTCATAGTTTGTATTTTAATGAAAGTAAAAGGTTTTCACGACGTTTCGAATGCTTGTATCACCTGAAGACGATTGCAGATACAAGCATTCGAAACGTCGTGAAAACCTTTTAAATACATTAAGACGATGGACGTCCGAAACGATAGTAATCAAGTTACCACATCGTCTACAACCTTCAAACAAAGAAATGAGTGTTTCAGTGTTTTTAGAAATCAAACCATAAAGGGGTGAAACAGGGGGAGATTTTTTTTTATGGGGATTCCGTTAGTTTTAAAGTAAGGGTTTTAAAAATTGGTTTTTGAGGTCTTTGTTACAAATGAAGACATACATGTTGCATTATTTTCATAAATTCAACCCCTAAAATGTTTAGGGTAGTTCCATTAGTTTTCAAATTAGAGTCATAAAAATTGGTATTTGAGGTATTTGTTACAAATGAATAAATGCGTGTTTCAGTGTTTTTGGAAATTCAACCCGTAAAGCGGTGATATCGGGGGTGACATTTTTTATGGGGGTTCCGTTAGTTTTCAAGTATTCCAGGTCTTTGTCACGAATAAAGAAAAGCTTGTTGCAGTGTTCTTAGAAATCCAACTCCTTAAGGGGTGAAATGGAGGATGAACTTTTTTATGGCGAATCAGTTATTTTGTGAGTTAGAATCATGAGAATTGATGTTTTGGCTATTTGTTGCAAATTAATGAATCGTGTTGAACCTTATTTGAGAACTCCGTCACTACAGGGGTGAAAATGGGTTAATGAATTTGTAATAGTCGTCACAAAGCTGTCGCTGTCAAATCACTTATGCCACCCAAATGAGATAACAGGTTACCGGGATAACAGGATAACGGGAAATGGGGTAACGGTATCACGGGATAACGGGAAGTGGGCTTGAACTAGTTGGTATCACGTAACACACAAAAAAACACAGGAAATTTACGAATTCCACGCAGACGAAGTCGCGGGTACCAGCTAGTACATATACAATACATACATACATGTCCTGACTGACTGACTGACACAGGTAACCACTAGGAATGCTTGTTTTATATTCCATCCCTAAAGGGTTGAAAAGGGAGTGAGAAAGGGGGCGAAAATTAAAAGTACCGTTAATTTTGAAATTAGAATCATTTAGACTTTTATTTTCAAATAAAGAAAGTATTTCGAAGTTTTTTGAAATTCAACCCCAAAGGGGAAAAAACCGGAGTTCAAAGTTTGTATAGGAGTACCGTTAGTTGGGGTAATAAAAATTGATATTTGAAGTCTTTTTTTCAAATACAAAAATACAAATAATAACGGGTTGAAAATATTCATGAGGGGTCTGTTAGTTTTCAAGCTGGGTCATAAAAATGGTATTTGAGGTTTTGTTACAAATAAATACTTTTCGTTTTTTGAAATTCAACCCCTTGGGTGAAATGAGGGGAAATTTTTGGGGGTTCCGTATTTTTGAGTTGGGCTCATAAAAATTGGTATTTGAGTATTCTGTTACGAATGAAGGAATACTTGTTGCGGTGTTCTTAGAAATTCAACCCCTAATGGTGTGAAATGGAGGGCGAAATTTTTAATGGGGGTTCCGCTATTTTTTTAGTTAGAATCGTGAGAATTGGTGTTTTGGCTATCTGTTGCAGATAAATGAATCGTGTTGAACATTACTTTTGCTGTCAAATCAATTATGCTACCGGGATAACGGGAAACAGGAAACGGGAATACGGGAAACAGGAAACGGGATAACGGGATGAGAGATCCACCTATTTTGTGCCGAACTTTTTTCAGAAGAAGGTTGGATAAGGTACGAACATTGCGAAGGCCCCCATGAAGCTTATGGGAGAAGACGAAGACAAAGTTATCTATGATCAAAATAAGTTATCTATGAAAAAAAATACTTCAGTTATTTTCCAAAAAGATGGTGATAATCAACAGGCCATTTATCGGACTGACTGGAGCCAAAAAAGTCTTCGAAATACTTGATTCAAAAAGTAATGGGGCATAGAAGTATCCGGTTTCACCCAACTGTCCCTTTATCGATACAGAGGTTTTTTGACGGTTGTCTCCCACACTACTAATTTATTCAATTATATCGTCTGAGGCTAGACTTATAGTATATTGATTCTGATTTAAGTCTTATCATTCATTGGCACTGTCTGAATTTTTGCTTTTCTTTTATATTTATTATGTTTTTTAACTTCAAATAATGTAAATGTCGAATTAGTACTGTAAATTTCAGTGGAATAATTATAATTATCCGAAGAAAGTTCAAAATATTAGTTGAATATTATTTATTATGGAAAACATATCCCCGTGTAGTATCTCCATTCTCAGTTGAATAAATTCATTTTCGACTAAAAATATAGGGTTCTTTCATATTATAATGTTGAATTATGAAGGAAACCGGAAAAATATTTAAATATGATTCTCCGTATATAGTAGACCCAATTGAGTGAAAACTATTCCCGCGTAAAAACCAGTCGATTACTTCGCCTACCGCTCATAGCATACATTACCGTAAAGCACTACAGATTATACTTTATGGATTTTGGGGTATAGATAATAGAATCTATTAGTAGAACAGTGGTGTGGTGTGTGTCTAGGTATGGTGAACAACTGCAAGAAAAATGTTGTGGAGTAGTCGAAAGTACCATCCACATATCATTTCTGGCTTAAGCAAAGCTGCTTCAAATTTGTACAACAACCAATGAAAATGTTTAATACTAATCATTTTCAAAAGCAAATTGCCGATATTTTCAATGGACCACATAACGAATTTGAAATATTACATATAAAGAAGAAAGCTTTTAAACTCGACCTTCTTGGAAGTTTGGAGATCACTGAAAACAAAAAGTCAGAATACTTGCTTATATTAATTCAAATGATTATAATTTATTAAATTTGTTTCACCGAAGATTGAATAGTAGAAGTGAATGTCTTTGCTTGCTATTTTGATGTGATTTCACAATGATATCTCGTAACTTGACATGTTTTTTGGGTAACCTTCCACAGTCTGAAGATGGAAATATAATCGGGAAAATCTATACAAGTGTAGAAAGGGCAAACTAATTAGTTCACCCCGATAAGTTACTGCGTTCACCAAATTATATTTCCAATAGAAAAATGATTCAATTTGTCAGTTTCCTGAATATGCCCATAAAAAAAATAGTGAAAATTCAAAAGATACTTCTCTATTTAGTTATTGATTGAAGTTTCGGGGACTTTATCTGCCCCCGTTCTCAAAATCTTCTAAATCTCCTTTAATTCTTTGAATAATTTGGATTTTTCTTGCAGAGTCTTTTTTGCTTTTTCAAATGACGGATGTCAATTGGGATCTGCCAGAAAATTTCAGAGTGACGTATTGCTCATTTGATATATGGGGTGTTGTTCAGATCAGTTTATTAGCATTCTACCATATCTCACGTCCTCTCTGAGTAGAGGTAACCAGAATTTGTTGAGAAGCAGTTGTTATTGGAAAAAAGAATACAGGGCGTTTCTTTCCATTCTCTCCTCTCTTGATGTGGTTTTTTCATCAAGATTTTCGTCCTATTCTATGATCGCCATTGGATGTGAGGATATGTTCTGCAATTGTTGATCCGGTTATTTGTCGATTTCTGATGTAACTCTGATGTTCACTTTGGCGCACTTCTAATGGTCTTGACGTTCCCCCTATATAACTATCACCACATGAACAAGGTATGTTGTAAACACAGTTTTTGGTACTTCCTTCGGCGTTTTTTGGTTTTGTTTGTGTTAGTATGGATCTCAGTGTGTTTGTTGTTCCAAATGATGTTCTCACATCATACCTATGTCCAATCCGTTTGATCTTCTCAGATAATCTGGGGACATAAGGTATTATGTTGGTTGTGAAATTTGTAGGTGGTGGGAGTACTCCTGTTGGTTGCGTTAATTGGTTGTTTGGTGGATTGTATTGGACATAGGTATGGTGTGAGAACATCATTTGGAACAACAAACTCACAGAGATCTATACTAACACAAACAAAACCAAAAACGCCAGAGAAAGTACCAAAAACTGTGTTTAAAAGATACCTTGTTCATGTGGTGATAGTTATATAGGTGAAACGTCGAGACCATTAGAAGTGTGCCAAAGTGAACATCAGAGTTACATCAGAAATCGACAAGCGAAAAAGACTCTGCAAGAAAAATCCAAATTAATCAAACAATTGAAGGAGATTTAGAATATTTTGAGAACGGGGGCAGATATAGTCCCAGAAACGTCAATCAAAAGTTATATAGAGCAGTATCTTTTGAATTTTAATTTTTTTTCATAGGCATATTCAGGGAACAACAAGTTACTGATAAATTGAATCATTTTTCTATTGGAAATATAATTTGGTGAACGCAGTTACTTATCGGGGTGAATTAATTAGTTTGCCCTTTCTACTCTTGTATAGATTATCCTGATTATATTTTCATTTTGAGACTGTGGAAGGTTATCCAAAGAAACATGTCGAGAAACGTTGTTCCTCCACAAAAAATCACATTCATTCAATACTTACAACGACGGTATGGGCCGCAATGTGTTAGGGATTTCAAGAATATGGAAATTCTTTACAAGAAATTTTCTCAAGTTCCCACAGTAGTCTTACTTTTCTATGCAGATGTCGAGATAAAGGGATCATCCCGAAGTGTTTGAGATTGGAAATGCCATATCATAGTCAACAATGCAAAAAAATAATCGAAAGAGCGGGCCACGCAATGGTAAGAGAACGAATACAGCTCCACAGGAAAAACAAGGTAAATTTAGAAATTTTTTATCAATAACCTGGAACAGTTCATTGAACAAAATCTGATTCAAAATGACTTTGAATACTTGCACCACTGTATTCACAATTCCTATAACTCATACAATCGAAAGAGAAACACAATGCATATAAACAAATTTTACAAATTATTGGAAGAGAAACAAATACACCCACAACACATATCAAACAATAACACTTTTTCTGAAAAAACTGTAATCAATTTGTCATCAAGAAACTCAGACATACACGAAAAACTTTTGTTAGCGAAGGGACTGAACTTTACAATTGTACCCAAAATGGTTCCAACGCTAGAAATGATCACTGCCATCGAAGCAACAGCCAAACGTTTACCACCTGAAATAGCAGGTGATTACAGATCTGTTTGCAAAAACGCACTGTCAGCCTTATCATCTTAGAAGTAATTTAAACAAATACGAAAGAGGTGCTTGATATCTCTTCGATCAGACAATCAGATTGAAATACTTCCAGCTAATAAAGGTCATCGTGAACACTACTGATTATGAGCACAAACTAACACAAATGATCTCAAACACCACATATCACTCACTCAATCAAGACACTACCATATCAGTAAACAAAGTATTGAAAAATTGAACAAAAATCCAATCCCATCAATAGAAAGCAAAATATACCGAACTTTAGCTGAACATAGAAATATACTCACGAAAACAGAACGCAGAGACCTAGTATCACACCACAGCAAACTCCCACATTTTTATGGATTGCCAAAAATACAACACAAACCATCTCATTCTCCACGCCCTATTGTAAGTTCCATTGGATTGGATTGGATTGGATACCTACTCAACAGTCTGAAACCACTAGCTGGAAATGGAAATAGTTTCATAAGGAATACTCCTCACTTTCTGGAGAAATTGAATGGATTACAAATTCAAGATGGAGATCTCTTAGTAAGTTTTGATGTCGATAGTTCAATTACTAATGTCCCTATTGATAGAACTCTGGAAATCGTGAAAGAAAGATTCGAAAATGACACATCACTGAAGACAAGAACAAAACTGGATATCAGTGCCATCATAGGATTACTCAAACTATGCACAAAAAAACATATTTCCAATCCAAGAACGAATTTTATCAACAAAAGTTAGGTATGGCGATAGGTTCTCCTTGGTCACCCATTTTAAGTAACATATTCATGGAATACTTTGAAGAATCCTTCGTTGAAACATTTTACAAGGGTCCAAAAATATGGTGGAGATACGTGGATGATTAAAAATTTTCTTATAAACGGTCAAGAACCGACGATCAAATTCTCGTTACACAGAAAGAAGACACATACCAATCGATATCTACACTACAACTCAAACCATCATACCAGTGTGAAAAAAGGCATATTTGAATGTCTCTATAATCGAGTCCAAACAGTTTGCAAATCCAACCAGAATCTACAGGGAGAAATAAACCTCATAAAATCTGTTCCCAAGAAAAATGCATATCCGATCAGTTTGTGGAAGAAACAATCACTTACATTGAAAACAAAAATCCACCAAACAACCAACAGAAGTACTCTCACCACCTATACATTTCACAACCAACAGAATACCTTATGTCCCCGGATTATCTGAAAAGATCAAACGGATTGGACATAGGTACGATGTGAGAACATCATTTAGAACAACAAACACACTGAGATCTATACTAACACAAACAAAACCAAAAAACGCCGAAGAAAGAACCAAAAACTGTTTTTACAACACACGTTGTTCATGCGGTGATAGTTATTTAGGTGAAACGTCAACACTCTTAGAAGTGCGCCAAAGTGAACATCAGAGTTACATCAGAAATCGACAAATAACCGGATCAAAAATTGCAGAACATATCCTCACATCCAATGGCGATCATTCGATTGAATGGAATAGGACGAAAATCTTGATGAAAGAACCACATCAAGAGAGAAGAAAATTGAGAGAATCGGCGGCCTGTATTCTTCTCTCCAATAACAACTGATTTTCAACAAATTCTGTTTAAATGGACCATACATTGTTACCTCTACTCAGAGAGGAAGTGAGATATGGTAGAATGCTAATAAAGTGATCTGAACAACACCATATATATATCAAATGAGCAATACGTTACTCTCAAATTTTTTGGCAGATCTCAATTGACATCCGTCATTTAAAAAAGCGAAAAAGACTCTGCAAGAAAAAATACAAATTATAAAAACAATTGAAGGAGATTTAGAAGATTTAAAGAACGGGGGCAGATATAGTCCCCGAAACGTCAATCAAAAACTATATAGGGAAGTATATTTTGAATTTTTAATATATTTTTTTGGCATAGTCAGGGAACGACAAGTTACTGACAAAGTGAATCATTTTTCTACTCGAAATATAATTTGGTGAACGCAGTGTCTTATCGGGGTGAACTGATTAGATTGCCCTTTCTACACTGTATAGATTTTCCTGATTATATTTTTATTTTCTGACTGTGGAAGGTTACCCAAAAAACATGTCGAGAAACGTTGTTCCTCCACAAAAAATCACATTCATTCAATAGATACGTATCTCGTAAATTTTCAAAGATGTAACAAAAGTTCGGAAAACGCTTTTATAATGTTCAAAAATGGCAATTGTGACGAATAAGCAAAAATGGTTTATTGACAAAAAACCCAGTGTTCATCGATGCCATTTTTTGATAAATTCGAACTTATTCCAAATCAATGATTCACATCAATGTGAGTAACAATTAGTGCAAACAGAAAAATATAATATTCCCATATTTATAACTAAGAAAAAGTAGTCCAATCAATTATTATTGATTTGAGAAAAAATATTTCTATAATTTGATTTTGTGTGGCAAATGAAATTTGATTTCAGAAAAAAGTTCTTTAGATGTGGAAATCACAAATGCGTTGGGTTGCAAAAGGATCACATTTTGTTTTTTAACTCACTTATATTGGGAAGTTTGCACAATACATAGTCATGCATTCAATGTCCATTTATATGGAGGTATGCATGGATTTTCAGGTGAATATCATTCAACGTTCTGCGTGGTATTTGCTAGGAAAGTAGTTGTTTTTCACCTGAGATCTACCATTTTCTGGTTCAATTTATATTGAATCTTTTAGGTGAAGAAAACCGTTTAAATCGATTTTTCTATTTATTCCACTTCACATGGCGTTTATCTTTCACTATATGCTAGTCGGGCTTGCCACTCCTACTGAGAAGGAATCTTTTATTTAGAAACCTATCGAGGTGGGAGATTTTCGGAGTGTTTCTTTCTGTCACTAGGTACTGCCAGTTAAAAGTTTTCTTTTCTGGCGTACCTATAGGTGTTATAGACTCGATGATGGTTATGTTGTGTCTCGCTTCAGCCAGAGCTCTTCGGACCTTTGGCTGGTTGACTACTCCGTACTGATGAGGGCCAAAAAAGCCTGAAACCGGTATGCGGATTGTTAGGTGAACACGACATAAATTAAACATAATCGAGCTTATCAGAAAGGAACATTTGCATTCAATGTACATTTATATGGAGGTATGCATGGATTTTCAGGTGGATATCATTCAACGTTCTGCGTGGTATTTGCTAGGAAAGTAGTTGTTTTTCACCTGAGATCTACCATTTTCTGGTTCAATTTATATTGAATCTTTTAGGTGAAGAAAACCGTTTAATTCGATTTTTCTACATAGTAAAGGGGTTTCCACTCAACGGAAAGATCTTCCAAATATGAAGCCATACCTAGGTTTCACGTCTAAGAAACCATTTCAGTGGACTTCAGTAGCAATCAGCAACTGTTTCGAATTCCAATTTTTATTTTTCATGAGAATTGGAGAAGCGGCAATCTTATTTTTTTCGTCAAATCCAACACAGTCTCCATAAAAATATTTAAACAAATGTTTGAACAGATTTAGGCAGACCAAATCTAATTGTTCATCAACCCAAAAGGAATCTTGAGAAAACAAGGAGATGTCGTAGGTCATTCTCTGGAAAGAAAACGAAAAGATAAAAAATTTAGAAAGTTGGACTCGGTTACCAAGAAATTGCACGACTATACTGGATATACCTTCCACGCCCAGGGTGTTATCAACAAACGGCTACAATATATTTGCAAAGATACAAAGAAATATATTCATTATTAACTTTCGGAGCGTTTCTTATCAACTATTGTTAGCGGGTTTGTCATGTTTTAGTTTTATAATTCCATACCTAATTCAAATTTCATTTAATTAGGTTTAGTTTTCCTACATATAATAATATTTGTAACAAATCCTGATTGTCAACGTTCGTAATTGTTATGTATCATTAATGCTAAATAAATACATTATGCTTCAGAACACTGAATAAACAGTGATGCTTGTTATTATTATTTTTTAATATACACTTTCCTGATAACATCTGCCGAAAAAAAAAGAATTTGATGGGAAATCAAAAACAACAAAATCATTTCTATGATGATTATTTCGGCACATTCAGCTTACTTCGAAAAAACATATTTAAACAAAAATAGGCAAAGTTACATTTGAAGTGAAAGAATAAATCTCCGCCTATGGTCGTCAAGTTCGATCAAAGCGCAAGTCCTATTAAGTTTACTATAACCTTCCATAAATGAAAATAGTCAATCAGGAAATCTATATAAGTGTAGAAAGGCGAATAAATTATCGCATGCATACACTATTTTCATTGGCAAAAAAAAATTTCAATTAGTCATCAACTTAATGCATTCCTATGTTTCTCAGAGAAAAAGCAAATCGGGATTTACTAAATACACAATTGACATACCGAGAACTTCTTCTGTAACTGTTTTCAAATACTGGGAAGACGAGATGAAATGATTGCTGCAGCTTTTTCATAATTCCCTGCAGAATTTTTTGGAACGTAGTATCAGAGATTAACCCTATTAACAAAGGTATGGTCTGAATTGTTGATTCTTCGAATACCTCTAGAGCAATCTAATCGTAATAAACTGAGCAATAAAAAAGATTATTTTTGTCTCCTGTTTTCGAAATATATACCATCAGTAACAGATTACGGAATCCTTGATATACATCAACAGTAAAATGTTATCAATCGAGTAGCATATTGGTTTGAAAAACTGGGTGTCCCACATGGAATCAAGCAGGCAGATATCTTCGATATGGATAAAAATATCAATAATTCGTAGAATAGAGTAGAGTAGATTTTATTGACTACATTTACATAACAGATGAGTATGTTTGTAGCAGGTCTGAAATGAGAAATAAGTTAATAATCGTCACCTATAATCAAAATACCTTAAAATACTAGATGAATCAAATACAAAACAATGAGAATATAAAAATACAAAAAATATAAGAGATATATAAAATTTTGACTATCCACAACACTTCAGGCTCAAAACTATTTTTCATTTAAGTAGATATTAATTAGCTTCATCCAATGAGAAGGCGTGACAATGACGTCATTTGTCAAATCTACCAATTTGTTCAAATAATTTTCCGATTCTACATAAATTTCTATTGATAAAAAATTTTTTCATCTCGTAGAGTAATCACGCCCCTTCAATTTTGAGGGTTTTAGAGACCATCCAGATATGTTCAACTATGAATGAAAAAACATCACGTTTTTAATTTACTTGCTCAATTAAAGAAATTGTATGTGTCAAATTGCGTAAAAAAAGAAATACATGGAAACAGATTGAAAAAAATATATTGCATTGAAATACTGTTTCACATAATGCATTTTGTTTTCAAATTACATTTTGTGTTACTACACTACAGATTTTAAAATGTGCGTAAGTTAACGTTTTTGTTATTTTTAATGAAATAAAAACATTTCTAGGAAATATGTATGTCTTATTACTTGACCGGCCCCCCTAGTTGTCAAGTAACGTATTCATTCCAAAAATATCGAAATATCAAGGGAAATATCCGTTTTGAGGTCCCCCTGAGAGGAGTCTATCTGTGTGTGTGTGTGTGTCTTTAATCTTTCACGATAACTGCAACTTTGGTATGAACATACAGTTTTTGCCCCGAATGCGAATAGTTTTTGGCTGTCATCTGTCAAACGAAAGTGACACTATTAAAAAATGACAGAAACTATAGCGCACGGAACTTTGCATATGTCATTTAAAAGCCCTTGAAAAACTGTATCCAGAACAGTCAGAATTATTTTTCCAACTGACATCTGTCAAAAATAAAAAAATGGCAAAGTTCAAAACTTTGCTCTTCAATTTTGGCATAGTGCAACTAAACAAAAAAATCAAATTGAGTCTGCAGTAGGAGCTTTCCACCGTTTCCCAGTCTGGCGCCACGAATGTTTAATTTTTTTCCTGGGCGTTACCATCCGAGACGGCCGCTCACCCTGGCTTTGACTAGGACGACCCGCGTTCAGTGCAGGACAATTGACTGGGTTCAAATATCTTACTTGGTCAATTGACCGGGAAATTAACTATTGAATTGACCAATCAAATTGACTTCGTACATGTTTTATTTCAAAATAACCCCATTCTCCGATGCTAGTGCCGGCCAAGTTCTGGGGTTTCCCTCAGCAGATTTTTTTTCATTGGCATTCTCTAACTCGAAATCTCTCTAATTCGAACTGAATTGGCAGTCCCCTGAAATTCGAATTATGGAGGAATGAATACTCTATAATATCTACGCCATATCTAATCATAGCGGCAGCATTTCTAATGGACACTATACGGCATATTTCAAACACCCTTATTCTAATTGTTGGCATCTCTTCGATGACTCCCGTGTATTTTCCAAGATTGATTCTCTCATCTCCCAGGAAGCAAGTGTCCTTTTCTATGAGAAAGTTGATGATCTGAATTCTGATGGTGTTGTGGGTTTTTCAGGGTTTTTCTCCAACTGAAATAGCAAATGCGCTATCACTTCGAGTTCCGGGCTTCAATCAAGATTTTTATCTTGATATTATTTTATAATCAAAACTTCGCTTTTGTATTTTTTTATTAATTTTTATATCTATGTATTATTCTCAATAAATTTTGTCTATATATATATATATATATATATATATATATATATATATATATATATATATAGAACCTTTCATGTATTTATGGCCGTTTAATCTATTGCATAACATTCCGATGTAGATTTGATTCCAATCATTGCACGGGATACTATATATCAAGTAAGATTTTTTTCATTTTTTGGTCTTGGCTTTTCAAGGGGGTGTACAGGTGTTTCAATAAATTGTGGGATTAAATGTATATATATATATATATATATATATACATATAATCCCACAATTTATTGAAACAACTGTACACCCCTTTGAAAAGCCAAGACCAAAAAATGAAAAAATCCCACCTGATATATAGTATCCCGTGCAATGATTGGAATCAAATCTACATCGGAATATTATGCAATAGATTAAACGGCCATAAATATGAAATTCTAGTACAGCCCTTAACAAGCACATTTTAACCGAAGATCATCACCCAGATTTCAATAACACAAAAATCCTTGCCTACGAGAACAACAAAGAAAAAAGAACTACAAAGGAAATCATATATATATAAAGAAAAAACACGATGAACAATAGAACAGACATCAACAATCCAAGTCAAATATACCATACAATACTTTAACACAGTTTCAATCCCTAATTTATCACATTTACTTTTATACATTTTCTCAAATAACACAATGAATCTTTTGATACCAAAACTCCACACACATTCGCGCCCATTACCCCCAATACCCCCTTCTCCACGAGATGAGATGATCGATGATCCCAACTGTACACCCCTTTGAAAAGCCAAGACCAAAAAATGAAAAAATCCTACCTGATATATAGTATCCCGTGCAATGATTGGAATCAAATCTACATCGGAATATTATGCAATAGATTAAACGGCCATAAATACATGAAAGGTTCTAGTACAGCCCTTAACAAGCACATTTTAACCGAAGATCATCACCCAGATTTCAATAACACAAAAATCCTTGCCTACGAGAACAACAAAGAAAAAAGAACTACAAAGGAAATCATATATATATAAAGAAAAAACACGATGAACAATAGAACAGACATCAACAACCTAAGTCAAATATACCATACAATACTTTAACACAGTTTCAATCCCTAATTTATCACATTTACTTTTATACATTTTCTCAAATAACACAATGAATCTTTTGATACCAAAACTCCACACACATTCGCGCCCATTACCCCCAATACCCCCTTCTCCACGAGATGAGATGATCCCACAGGTACACCAACTACAGTCATAAAACAAATCCCACTAACACATAAGTCTCTCGCGCATTAACACGCCATGAATTCAAAATTAAAAAAGAATTCATATTTCCAAAGCATAATGATCTCCAAGGTACGTAATAAACTTGTCTACCGCCCTATTACCCCATAACTAATTTACCCACATAGATCCAAGCTATTGTCACACAACAGGACATTAATTGTAATTTCCCCTCTTCAGATTATTTTCTAAACCAACAGTTAAATGAAAAAACGTTAGAACAAAAAAGAAAATGAAATACTGAAGATGCCCCCGGCCAGGGGCGAAACGTCTATAATGCCATAATTTGAGTTTTATTTCAACAACAGAATCCCAATCCCAAGAATTTCCTACCAAAAAAATAAATAAATATATATATATATATATATATATATATATATATATATATATATATATATATATATATATATAAAAAGGTGAATTTGGAAATTTTCAGTAACTGAACTGAACTGTTGAAGTAAAACTCTTGTTTAACTTTATCAGGCCAATATATTATATGACTGCAACCCCAAGGATAATCTTCAGTTACTGAAAATTTCCAAATTCACCTTTTTGGGCCAATTAATCCAGTCAAGATACTACCTTTCTCGATATATATATATATATATATATATACATATATATATATATATATATATATATATATATATATATATATATATATATATATATATATAATAATATTTATTTACCAAAGAATCGATACATACACTTTCAATTCATTAATGAAGAATGCAAGTAAATAAACACAGAGAAGATCCACAACGGCTAACCTGCGCGTGGTTATTATGCAATGAATTTTGAAATAAGTAATTAGTTATGTGTAATATCTAGTAAATTTATAAAAAATTGATGTATCAGTTATTTGTAATATATAGTAAATTTATAAAATATTGATAAAATAGTGATAAAATAAAATAGTGATACAATAGTGGAGAGCAATGGAACAAATAAATAAATACCAAAGATGAAGGAACAGTTTACATATCAGACGTGGTCTGTATACTGCCACAACCCAAATCTGCTTTTACAGCGAGAACAGCTAACATATTTAGCTTCGAAAAAGATCTCACTCTGTACAATGTGCAGTAATAGATTCGTTCAATAAGATTTTAGCCTGTTACCCTAATAATAAGTTTCAATGTTCCTTTAGGGATGTAAGAAGAAAATTTTATTTTTTAGTTGTTTGTAAAACACAGTATTGTTAATTATTACTGTATTTAAGGCTGATTCTGTGTTAATTTTGATCTCAATAAATGTTTGTAATATGTATATATAATTTTTCATCGCTGTGTATGGAGGCTCCCCACTATGTACGAATGTGCCCACACTATGTACGAAGCTACCCCGAATTCGGGGTGCTTTCGTACATTTTCAATTTTTTTTTAAACCACCATAGCTTGGCCATGTTGTTTTATATTAACACTGAACTACACTTTTATTAAAGCCAGATATGTAGGTATTTGAGTAGCATTGAAATTATTTTGAAATAGAAATAAGTTTTTTTTTACAAGGCTTAGAGTAAAAAGTGTACGAATCCTACCTGCTCTCCCCTGATAATGAATATTTTATAATTCTGTTTTTACTACATCATTCGGTATAGGACAAATTATTGCCAATTTGGTATTTCGAAAAGAACAATTCCAGTAATTTGCTAATTTGAGTGAACTACCGCAATTCCTCGCGTAAAAATTGAATTTTTAACTAAATACATCTTGTACCTAATTTAAATGGCATTGTTTCCAAGATTTTCTCAATAATCGGCGCGTTTGAAGCTAACCTCGTCATTATCTACTTCTACGTATTTCGATCGTATCTCAGTAGTCCATTTTCATTCAGTTATGGTAGAGAGAAATACACGAATATCGAGGATGCTGACGTCACGAGAAACATTTTCATTTTAACTTGGAATAAATAATATATTGACATAAAACAAGTACAATTATTCACAAACTGATATGTAACATAATTAGATAACATAAATCGTTATAATAAAGATTGTTTCACAATATTCAACAATACCTCCGGTCATGAAAATTGAACAGGGCGTTTCAATGCGATCCTGTTCCATAATTCAAAATGATTGTCAATTCTCCTAGTGGAGTAATAATGCAATTAATTGGGACTAAAAGAGGCCTACAAAAAGTGGGGTAGAAATTATTTTGATATATATGTTGATTTGTTGAAAATATAAACAGGATGTTCATAAAATCAGATGTGGAATCATCTGCGACTGAAAGATAAACTTTAGTCACTATTTTCCATCGTCAAGATAACCTCTTGTGGGGTATTCATGTTGAAAAGGGAAACATTCTCAATTGAATATTGATAGAAAGATTTTTCTGTGAATTGAAAAATCTACGTTTAAAATGAAGTTATTTTTGGGAATGTCTTACAGAAAACAACTACTTCCGGTAAGCCACGCGGGACATTGAACTACATCTGATAGATATTCTGAAAAACCCTAACTCAAAGAAAAATCTGAAATTGAAAATTTTCATTTCATTCAGATAGTTATTTGATTTTCTATTCCAGTCTTAATTAAGAACTCATAAAGATGAATGAGGCAAGAAGAATGTTTTCCAAGAGTACTCACCAGAAATCATTCGTGACATTGATGAGGAGAGACATCGCATTCACTAGTCTTCAATACATTTTTGTCGACGAAAATCTATTTCACGCTTCCACGATCATCAGGAAGACCGGAAGAAATGGATAACACATTTTCAAGAAGCAATCTCACTTTGCAAAGATGGAAAAAATTAGAATCGTTTCTTTTTTTCCATCTTTGCAAAGTGAGATTGCTTCTTGAAAATGTGTTACCCATTTCTTCCGGTCTTCCTGATGATCGTGGAAGCGTGAAATATATTTTCGTCGACAAAAATGTATTGAAGACCTAGTGAATGCGATGTCTCTCCTGCGTCAATGTAACGAATGATTTCGTGAGTATCTCTTTGGAAAACATTCTTCTTTGCCTCATTCATCTTTATGAGTTCTTAATTAAGACTGGAA